>CANNZV010000460.1:0-281582 GCA_947561585.1 Caprella mutica | reverse complement strand
GGGTTTTTTAAATCTTTCCACCAGACATTTTGCTAAGCTCCTCCTACTTTTCTACGAGAATATAAGAAAAAACGATATAATTATTATTTATTTTAGTTGGTATCCATGATACCTGCAGGTATATTGTCGTGGAAAAAGTAGGAGGAGCTCAGCAAAAAGTTTGGTGGAAAGACTTAAAAACCCTACGTGTGTACGGCCCTTCAAAGCTATCAAAAGAGGTATTTAGTTCGTACTCTCACTTCTCTCAAAGAAAAAAAAGTGTCTAAGTTTTGTGAATTAAAAACTCTTGAGGAGATACCAAAGTAAGTTTTCAAGTTTACTCACACTTCGTCATTGGCCAATCTGAGGGAGAAAAACTTTAATTACTTTACTACAATGGATGAAAATAATCAAATTGAAAAGTTTTAAATAAAGAATAAGTCTCAATAGAAACAATAGGTTGACCTATCCTTTTCATTTCAAGATTGAAAATTGAATAGTTATCACTAATTAAACTATTAATTAGGTAAAAAATTTACACTATTTCAGAGGCTTAATTACGGATGATTTTTTATATTTAATTAAGTAATGTTATTATTTTTTAATTATGTAGTTAATATTCATGACATATTATCTAATTAGGTAATATACATTGCATATTGATTAAATTACGTAATATTGATATTGTTAATGATATATTTATTATTCATTTCTCATCAAACTGCAGATAAATACTATATCAAACACTTTCATTGCTATATAAGTTATAAGCAATTAGCGCTAATTGAATTATATTATATATCTTGAAGCAATAGAAAATATAATTAATTATCTAGAGATTAAATATAATCCTGTTTTACGTCTCTAGCAGTGTGAGAAAAATATAAATGTTGAAAACATAATTTACGTATAAGGTAAGTTACGAATTATCGGGCAGTTCCACATCTTCGGTTATATAGAAAAAATACAAATAATTTTACATTTTAACTCGTCAAATTGGTATCCATGATACCCTCACGTATCGTTGATACCAATTTTAATATCGAATTAAAATTATATGAAAAAAATTCTTATATGAATAAAAATGTGGAGCTGTCTAATAATTCATAACTTAGCCGATGTACTTTCATTCAACACATCGGAAAATGATAACAAAAGGTTAGTTTCATCAGTGTATACAGGGGTTGGACAAAATAATTGGAACACTACTTTTTAGTTCTATATCTTAAATATGTCTGACATATCCAAAATATTGATCTAAGTTTCATTATGCAGGTATTATAATCACTGTGTATAAGTTGTTTCAGATTCATTTGATATTCAGGTAAAATACGTAACTTAACTTATTTTGAAAAATGGTAAATTTTTGGTGCTCGCTCGAAGCCTCGATCACCAAAACAACTGAGCTTTTGAGGTTTTTTTTTTAGAGGGCCATATCGAGGATGATGACACAGTTCGAAAAACAGGGAAAGACCTTCAACAATCCTAACAACTCTGATAGGCCTTCCAAGCTCTTTGATAGGGATCGGCGATCATTAAACCGCTTTTTGAAGAAAAACTAGCGAACTACAGCGACTAAGCTGTGTTTCAACTATTTTTTCCAACACCTATATATAATCACTGACAAACCAATGTTTTTATTCACAATAGTATGTATCTGAAATTGTTTTATTTATTAACACTAAAAGTCAATGATCGACCAATTTATAAATATTCATGAAGTGCATTGCTCTCGAGTTATAATTACTTGGTTATGGTGGCAATAATTTCAGCCTGTGACGTCAGAGCAAGTGCTCTTGGATATTGGTTATCTTTTTTCGATGAACCTTTCTGACAGCTCCCCGGACAGCTTTTTACTGATAGTTCTACAGATTCCTTTCACAGGGATGAATACAGTACATAAGGATTCAATCATAATTTTTTGATATGAAACTATTAATATTGTGATTTACTATCATTCGTTTATATACAGTATAAATTTAAAAATAATCAATTGGATAATAAATAATCATATAGTTCATTATTAAAGTATTGGCTATAGATGCATCATTTTTAGATAGTGTGTAATAAAAGGGCAACCCAATTTATCTCTTTAAACCCTCTCATTTAAATTGATCAACAATATTTGTAATTGTCAACTACCAGATATGATTATACAGCAATCGTACAATTAAAATCATTAATCAATAAAATCCACTATGCACTCATATAGAGTTCATATATGTTTTTTTAGTTCCTCAATTTTCCGATGCTGTTTGTGTTACATTTTTGGACAAAAAAAAGTTTCGATCAATTAATTCAGCGATCCTGTCAAAATTCTTCTCAATTTTATAAACTATCTTTCTCGATTTGAAGTGACAATGTAAATTGTTTCTATGACCCTTGAGAAAGCCTCTAAAGGGCCCTGCACACTAGGGTTTTTTAAATCCTTCCACCAGACTTTTTGCTAAGCTCCTCCTACTTTTTCCAAGAGAATATAAAAATAAACGATATAATTATTTATTTTAGTTGGCATCCATGATTCCTGCAGGTATCATAGATAACAACTAAAATGAATAATAATTATATCGTTTTTTCTTATATTCTCGTGGAAAAAGTAGGAGGAGCTTAGCAAAAAGTCTGGTGGAAAGATTTAAAAAACCCTACGTGTGTACGGCCCTTTAAGGTCTTTTCTAAATTAGGTTAAAGCTTCTTTACTGCCATACTCACTCTTTGCTAGATACGGAGTCACAATCTTGCTCTGATTTCTTGGACGAGCAGATGCTACCCATGTTGCGGGCTTTCTCACCTCTGACCTTCCAATACTTTGACGTAACGACACTTGACGTAACGACACTCTGATGTAGCAACACTCAGACGTCACGTTTCACATTCTTCTCATTTCATCTGAATTTTTCATCAAAATTTGTGCAATTGCGCGTGGATTGTAATTAGTTTTACATTGAAATTTGTGCTTCCATTTTTGGGTGGAATTTGATTCTACCTGAAAGATCAATGATTATTTCCTGTAACATTCTTTTGTATAGAAGAATAGAAGAAAAAATATATCGACACTGGTAGCTGAAATAATGCTCGAAAGACAATCTTTCGAAACAGTTGCACGAATATAATTGGTCGAAAAACAATTGCTCGAATGAACAATTGCTCAGATAATCAAAGTTATCATTAATTAATAATAAGAAACAAGGACGGTTAGGTGCAGCTAATCGAAGTGATTCCACTTCATGAATTAACTGACTTTCGATAATTGATCGAATGAACAACTGCCCGAATGATCAATTACTCAAATAATCAGATTTCGAATATTCAATTGCTTACTGTAAAAGAAGAGGAAGACTCAACAAAATAAGGACTACCAAAAAGGGAAAATTTGAAAAATCAAGTGGTTTGAGTAGCAGAGGTCATGCTAAATGTCTCGGAAACAACCACTCCGTCCTGAGATCAGACGTTCCCATAGCCCAAGTTGCTAAAACCTAACAAGTTATCTACCCTAACCGAGACATAGAAAAAATTTCGTCAGAGCCCAAGGGAGTGATTGTTTGTGACAAAAAAAAAACGAAAATGATAGTCCAAAATTGCAGCAGTTCTATAAAAATAAGAAAAACAGGAAGAGTGAGATTTAAAACCAGTTATAGAAAGATTAATAGTAAATAGAGATAAAAAAAATACAGTTATTAATAACTAATTGGAAACAAGGACGGTTAGATGAAGCTACTTGAAGCTATTCCACTTCATGATTCACTGACTTTTATTAATTCGAACACTGTGACCAATTTGATTATTCGAGCAATGGTTTGTTCGAGCAATTTATCATTCTAGCAATTTAGCTAGAACCATCGACACCACCCCCTAGAATTTCAATTTATTTATTAGTGATGGTAAAGAAATATGCTTTATGTTATATAAATTACACCGCTTATGAAATTTTTTATTTGTGAAATTTTTTATTTAAAATGAAGTAGGTGGTAGCATACAAGAAAATATAACTTAATAACTTATTGTGTTTAATAACATATTTATTGAAATGCAACTTAAGAAGAAATAATTTCCCATTTTTACGATATAAATACAAAATTATCTTACCTAGGATATAGAAATCAATAAATATCTCTAATATTACAATTAATTAAAAAATGAACTTACTAAAAAACTACCTACATATAAAAGACAGAAATCATCTTAAAATAAATAAATCCTTTTGAATTTAATTAGGGCTTCTGTTCATAAATAAAAATGAATTCCAATGTTCGCAAATCGTAACTATTGCAGATTGATAAATATTGAAATCATTTTCCGAAATCTGATGGCTATTATCAAATGAATGGTTTAGATTTATCTATTTGATTGAATAAAAACAGTTTATTATTGGTACGTAACTCATTTGATTGAAATACTCCCTAAATTAATATATTGAATAGACAAATACGAACGAAAGGCTTCCTATTGTAAAACAATTAATTGGTGTGTATCATACCTATCATGTAATACACGTGTATATAACTTATACAATATAGTTTGGTTCAGTATTTTCCCATGAATCATTGTTATATAAATATTGTAATATATATTCATTTCTCGATTATTGATACTCATTAAAAGAATGTGCAATATAAATTAGAATATAATGTGCAATATATATTATAACAAACATATAGAAAAACTACGACGATACCATAACCTTCTCCAATTCTTGGCATAGGTTGAATAAAAGAAAAATGTATTATCTTTATTGAACAATATTTTATAAATAAAAAAAATATATATTGATATTAAAAACATAATATTGGTTTATTTTCATATTTTCCGCCAGCTATTTAGTTAAACATACATACTTATATAAATAAACACCTATAAATAATGATACAATTAAAAAGTTAGATAAATAATATAAAAAGACTTACCAAGTTAATCAGCTCTACCATATATGCACCCTAAATAACTACTCTATGTTATTCGTACGTAGTGATTATATACACACAGACAGGAGTACGCGGGTGTATTCACTTGCCAAATATACCTCTACATGCTTCAACTAAAATATACACCTGTTAGGTGTACATCATCGGTATTATAATAAGTAACATTTGCATTCACGAAATAGTACATATACTGTGTATATATAACTTGAGTCTTATAAAGAACAAATAATTATATTTTCACTATACTTCATATAATGTATGCTACAGTGAATGTTTATATTATAAACGCTACTGTCAACAATATACGTCATACGTGGAATAAATTATCACAAATAGAAAGATATTTTTTACACTAAATACAAGTTAAGAACTCTATAATAATGTAACATATATTTATCCCAATTTTATTTTGCATTTATAAAGCCTGTATAAATACAATTAACGCTTAATATTTATATTTATCGGTTGATATCAAATTGTATCAGTAATTTTTTCAATTTCATATATGAGTTGACATATAGTTTATATTTATTAAAGCTCCATTAAACGAGTTTTAATGGTATTTGAATATTTTTAAATTATTAAACTAAGAACATAGGGGCTACTTTTCCAAAAACTCTTACGTTTTGGACCTCAGTTGTAATGCCTTGTATCCCACACATTAATACTTAACAGCCATTAACACTAGAACTAGCAAACAGTCAATGTCACTGGTTGGTAGTTTAAAAACATTAGTGTATCATAAATTAATATTGATAGATATTTAACATGTTTTTTATTGTTAATATAGGGATACACTCATTTTATCTGGTTACTTCAATTGGTATCCATGATACCTGCAGGTATCATGGATACCAATTAAAAAACAAAAAGCTATATGTGTCAACGTATATTGAAAATAAAAAAATAATAACGATACACAGTGGACAGACACTTGCAGTGTCAACACCTTTGTTATTTTGTTCACTTTTTCCCGTGCGTCTCATTTCCCTACGACAGATGAAGCAGATGTTATCCTTTAAAGAAGTCACCGACAGGGAAATATCACTCAATTACCCTCATTTTTAGGCCAAACAACCTGTTCTCTTCACGCAAATTAAACCTATTTAGGAATCTACGTAGAAAAATCCACTTGTCACACGAAATATCCGTGTGTTATATCCACAGTGTGCATTAACCACACGTAGCAGAGCAATCTCTGCCCTCTTCACTACAGGTACACACACCTCCACACCCTCTGACCACACGCAACGCAATGCTCTCACACTTTCCCTCGACACATTCAAGCCACGCCCCTATTTTGGATCTCACCCCTCCCCCCCTCACGGTACTTACATTTAAATACATTCCCACCCCTCTCCCTCTTTCTGCTGACGTCATAGACTCTGTGTATGTATACTCATTGTTTTCATGGTTATATACGTTCTACATTTAACAAATAAATTTATATATATATTTATATATCGTATTTATATACCGTCTACATTCGTATATTTAACAAGAAAGATATATTGTTAATATACATATATAGTAAAAAAATTATATAAGTGCCATGCTTACATTTGTTCACCATTGTTCATATTTTTCAAATAGTTTTTTTTTTTTGGAAAATTGATCAAATAATGAAGGAACAATATCTTGACATTTTACTTTTAATGAGTCATAATGTTTTTATCCTTATTATTATACGTTTGACTCGCATATTCTGTCGTGGAATCAATAATAATGATATAGCAAGGGGTGATTGTTTTTCATTTGCCAATATCGTATTTTCCTTTTCTTTAATTACATTTATATTATGTGTCATATAGAAAAATATTTAGGTAAATTAAATTAACATAAAAATATAACTGAAAATTGTTTGTTTATTATTATTATAAATGCTGTAAAGATAACTGTTCTAGATAATGTTTCATTAATTATTAAATATATAAATAATATGTATATCTTTTTTCGTTAAATAATATACAGAGAATATTGTTAATCATAAGCAATAAGCATCTCTTTTTATAAACCATATTGTCAGTATTATCAATAACAATGTTCATTTATAATAAGGTAAATTCCTAGTTCACGTTCCTATTTCATTTCAGGACGAACTAGAAACCGATTTAAATACCCTATCCCTAGTTCACGCCTCTAAATCAATTAGGGACGTGAACTAGGAGGGGTAAACATCCTAGTTTAATGGTAATTTTTTTATTTGATAAATATATATTAACTAATAATAAAATATGTAGTAATTTGCTTAATTTCAATTTAAAATATTCCTTTTTGGTATTATTTGAATATGTAGATCTAAATTTTCTACTAAAAAATAACCCCTTCCTAGTTCGCGTCCCTAAATCAATTAGGGACGAGAAACTAGGAATTTACCTATAAAATATATAATAATATATCTATAAATTTTGAAAAAAAAACAAAGAGAGTTACAATGCTAAATAGACAATTAATAAAAAAGACTGTAAAGCTAAAATAATACTATACTATATATAATTCAATGCAATAGAGTATCAGTCATAGATTTCATTCTCAAAATATACCTAACATTTTTTTGTCTGTCTACAATGACTATTATAAATGTATAATTGTACTAAATTTAATGGTAATAGGTTTAATTTAATCCAATAGTATTTATCTGAGGGACACAAATAGCACATCAATTACGAATGATAGTTACCCATATCATTCTTGATTAAATATATATACTTACATGTCCATTAAATTGTCATAAGTTCTTTAAGGGATGACTATATTTTAAAATGAATTTCATAACTATGAAAATAATAGTGTAATAATTATGTATTTATATTATATAACAATAATTATATAACAAGTGTTGTAGGTACAAACTATTCTACGCGTACTTGTGTAGATTAGTATTAATTCAATTATATAATGGAGATATATCAGTAAATCAGATGATAACTTCATCAATAAGCTTAGCTCTAATTAATGTTATTATATTCATATAGACTTACATTTATAGGATTATAGTGCAGTGCGAATGAAGTGATGAATTAATGATTATTACTATAGTGTTACAACACATGTTACTCTTATGTGTTGTGTATGGTAACAATTACTGGAGTTACATTACATGTTACTCTTATGTGTTGTCACTGGTAACAGTTACTGGAGTTACAACACTTGTTACTCTTATGTGTTGTTCCTGGTAACAGTTACTGGTGTTACAGCACATGTTACTCTTATGTGTTGTGCCTGGTAACAGTTACTGGTGTTACAGCACATGTTACTCTTATGTGTTGTGCCTGGTAACAGTTACTGGTGTTACAGCACATGTTACTCTTATGTGTTGTCCCTGGTAACAGTTACTGGTGTTACAGCACATGTTACTCTTATGTGTTGTGCCTGGTAACAGTTACTGGTGTTACAACACATGTTACTCTTATGTGTTGTTCCTGGTAACAGTTACTGGTGTTACAGCACATGTTACTCTTATGTGTTCCAATTTGATACAAAAGTCAACTAAAGGTTAAGAGTTTGGAGTATGACGTCATGAATGACGCAAATACAAATGAAATTAACTGGAGATATCAATTACGACGACCTCTTGGCATGAAACTAATTCATCCACGAAATACATTTTTTAAAGAAATACATGATTAATTATCTATTCACATTGATGATATACTTTAAAGGTAAATGCTAGTAATAAGATTGAACAAAGATTGACAAAGAGAGCATGTGTTCATTGTGCGCATGATCGTTTTCTATCGATTTTGTCAGTTCGGTAGCTAAGACTTCCCTATTTCTCTTTTTGGATTTCAGAGTTAGAGTTCATGTTGTATTTGCTCTTTGCTGCTCTTCTTGCACTTTTCAAATCTTCCTTATTTCCTGAAACTCCATGGCAAAAATAGCTAAATATGATATTCAAATTCATAACATTTAAAAAACTCAAATAGTTCAATTAATATGTTTTTTAATGAACCATTTCTGTAAATATGTAATTTAGGTTAGGAATTACTTCCTTTTTGTAAATTGCAGAAATATAAACATACTAAAAATTAATAATAATGAAAAAAAGATAATAAAAGTTACAGTTAACACAAGTTAACGGTAAAGTATATCTACCTGATGTTGTAAGACCATCCCACTGGGTTCTTAAGCGGCAATATATTAATGCTAAAACCCGGATCTTAATTTACAGAGTAATTTCTTCACGCAGCTGTTTTTATTGAATTTGTTTTGAACTTTATCATCGAGCAAACTCCACAGTTTATAGTTTTATGCCACAGATGTGAACTGTGACATGTTACTCTTAGCTTTTGATTCAATTGATAGGAAGAATATTATTAGAGTATTAATTAAGTATAAGTGTGACCCTATCGTAATTGAATTGATAGCACAAATTTATTCGGATGATAGGAGTGAAATATGGTTCCAGGACAGAAATATGGGTGAAGTGGGAATATCAAGTGGCATACGACAGGGTTGCACCGTTTCTCCTTGGCTTTTCGTGATGCTAATGAATGAGGTCATTGAAAAATTGGTATTAGCGAAGATAGGCTTCAGAAATGATAAAATCAAAATACCTGTTCTGATGTTTGCAGATGACGGATTGTTATTAACTAGCGCAGACAGTGGGAGATATGAGAGTATTAATTAGAAGTGTAAATGAGGTGGCTGATGAGTTAGGGATGAGGATAAACAAGAATAAGAGTATAGCTCTGGTATTTAACAGTGAAAGAGGTTTTCGTGAAATTGAGGGAATAAAGGTTGGAATGAGTATGAAATATTTGGGTATCACAGTGAATACAGGTAGGGATTTCTTCAAATTACACAAGGAGAATAAGATCAAGGAGAGCAGAAGGTTCTCAAACTTAACTTATTCAGTAGTACAGAAAAGTTGTAATAAGGTGTTAATTGGAAAAACCTATTGGAAGAGCATTGTTTTACCATCTCTTCTGTTTGGAAACTCGATTGTGACTTGGAATAAGGGTGAACTAAAGGAGCTTCAACGAGAGGAGAACAAAGTATGGAGATTTATCTTAGGTGGACCAGCTTTTGTTGCCATTGCAGCTTTGAGGGGAGATCTGGGAGCATCAAATATGGTAAATAGAGACATGAAGGCAAAACTGAAATACACTAAAAGCTTAATGGAACATGAAGAGAATGAATTGGCAAGAATAGTGTTTAATGATATGTACAATAAAAATAAGGATAAGATGGTGAAAATGGTGAGACAGTACATGAGTGACATAGGTGTTGAGGATCTGGAGGAGTTGAGTACTGTTTCAACAGCAGAAATTGATAAGAGAGTAAATGAACTGGATCAGATGAAGTGGAGGAATGAGATGACGGGAATGACAACTTTGGAGTGTTACAGACAACATAAAACAGAAATCAATCAAGAACATTTTTATGATAATACGTGGGAGTCCGTACTTTTATTCAGATTAAGGAGCAATTCACTGAGCTTGGGATGGCGAAAGAGATTTGTGGGGGAGAGTACAGTTTGCAGGATGTGTGATGATGGCGTGGAGGAGACTTTACAACACTTCATACAATACTGTGATTGCTATGAAGATCTCAGGATGGCTCATGGTGTTCATAATAAGACACTGCCTCAGATACTTCTTTTTACTGATGGATGTGAGGCTAAGAATGTGAAGAAGTTGATTGGTAAAATGTGGAGAAGAAGAGAGAATAGACGAAGGGAAATTAGAGTGAATGAATAGAAAACTGAGAAGAGAGAATAGATGAAGGGAAATTAGAGTTTGGTAGGAAATGGTTGGTATGTTGTATTTTCTTAGATAGGTAGTTTATAGGTCTCCTTACTCTACACAATAGTAGAGTATAGAGAGACCTGTTAGAATGTTGATATGTATAGTTAGTGTGTGAATGGAAATGAGTGTTATATTTTCTTAGATAGGTAGTTTATAGGTCTCCTTGCTCTACACAATAGTAGAGTATAGAGAGACCTGTTAGAATGTTGATGTGTATAGTTAGTGTGTGAATGGAGATGAGTGTTATATTTTCTTAGATAGGTAGTTTATAGGTCTCCTTGCTCTACACAATAGTAGAGTATAGAGAGACCTGTTAGAATGTTGATGTGTATAGTTAGTGTGTGAATGGAGATGAGTGTTATATATTTTCTTAGATAGGTAGTTTATAGGTCTCCTTGCTCTACACAATAGTAGAGTATAGAGAGACCTGTTAGAATGTTGATGTGTATAGCTAGTGTGTGAATGGAGATGAGTGTTATATATTTTCTTAGATAGGTAGTTTATAGGTCTCCTTACTCTACACAATAGTAGAGTATAGAGACCTGTTAGTGAAATTAGAATGGAAAGTGTGTAGTGTGAGACCAAGTAAAATAGTATGTCTCAAAACTTGCCATTTGTCTCTCCAGCTCTCTCCAAAATTCAGCAAATTCTCTCCAAAATGATCAAATTATCATCAATTCTCTCCAAAATAACATTGTAGCATAGGAGAAAAATAGAGAAAACTCGCCATTAGCAATTGAAGGGTTCAAAATAACTGTCACAAACTCGCCATTAAAATGGCGAGTTTGGACATGCTTTATTACTTGGGTGTGAGAGTGAAATAAATATGTGTATGTGTGTATGTATGTATATATATATATATATGTGTGTATATATGTGTGTGTATGTGTATATATAAAATATTAAGTGTAAAAATAAAAAATAAAAATAATAATGAAATATTCAAATGAACTGTATAAGAAAAATTATATTAACAATAATAAAAAAAAAAAAAAAAAAATAGAATTTTAATGGAATGGTTTTTCACCTTGATTGTATGTCTTTATTTGTAAATAGTTAACTTGAAAATATATTTAAATATAAATTTTTTTAAATAAGAGTTTTTAAATCAAAATTTGATAAAAATAAAAATAATATGAACTTCAAGTGTTCAAGCTTGCACGGTCATATTGCTACCTATATGTAGAGAGGTGGGGAGGGATGCATGTTTTTATAAATAATGATATGCATCTTTCTTTGCTTCAGCACTGGGGACATTATGATGAGGGTGTTGAGCGAGTCTAGAGTGCCGTAGCACATGGCCCTACTCTGCTTTTTATACTGATACTGATACTGACATTGAGTGTCTTGGTGCTGTTTAGTGCCAAGCCGAAGTCTTTGGTATTTGAGTAACCCATAGGTAGAACAATTGTGAAATATGAGATCTGTAAACAAAACAGTGAACACTCCCATATTCTAAACCATGGAAACACTTACACGCGTAGGTTCTTATGATCTAAAGATTTTATCATTTATGAATTTTATAGACTAGGTATAGAGTGATGCTGATTGTTCTGATTTCAATCTGTGATTAGTATTTTTCTGTTTTGTTTTAGACTTGTAAAGTTGTAGCCATGTAACTTTATTGAACGTAGTTAGTTACTGGTAGTGGTAAAGCAGGTAAATACTAAATTGTGGCATAGGGTCACGCAGGTAAATTGCTGCCCTTTAATTTTTAATTCCTCTGACCTCTCAAGAGAGTCTCTAAAATATTCTGAATCGAAATTACATTAAAATGTTGCATAACTATCAAAAGAAGCACAGTGCATGCTATCCAGTCTGCAGAATATGGAACAATTTTAACATTTTCTGTGCGAACAAATAAACAATCCTTAATTTCCTCCTATATTTACATGTATCTTACTGAGAACAGAAGCCAAAATTGAGGATTTTTTGGAGAAAAGTTTACCAGTTCCTGCAGTCTGGCATGCTATAACGGATAACCCAGACTGTATTTCGTGGTAAATTCAACCGACTTGTCGATGGAATTTTTTCCATTTGAAAGTAATATTCTGGCAAAGTCAGTGGATTTTTAGCTATTTATTCCTATGTTACCATTAATTTTCGGTGGAAAAATGGGTAAAATCTTGGTGGATCAGCCAAATTACCGGAAATTTATGGTGGATTTTTTCACCTTTTTGAAAAAGTCAGTGGAATTTGTTGCACCAAATACAGACTGGGCTATAACTTATTAATTTAAGTTTTGACGTGTGTTATAGTTTGAGATTTGAAGCTATGATGTTTCAGCTGTTAGAGGACGCAGTTAGTGAGTGGGCTGCATTTTACCCAGTCTGCAGAATATGGGAGATATTTGGGATAATCTCTCCGAACAATTTTGAATTAATTCCTATATTTACATTAATTTTGCTACGAACACTTCTGAATTAATCCATATACTAATATAGTTACATTAATTTTACTATGAACAGAATGAGAGATCTCTACAAACACTATAACAGTTTCTGCAGACTGGCAATTTTATTAGAGAAATTGAATATCTCCCGACATATCACTGTAATTTATCACCAAATACAATCTGGCACTGAGCTCCTCTGACTTTTCTAAAATCTGAGAAATAGCTACGACTACCAACATTCCATGTTTCAGAGGCTGGAAAAGTGTAAGCCAATTTTAGACAAAATTTCACAAAATATCTGAGCCAAGCCAATTTGGCTCATTTTTTGAAGATTTCAAGCCAAAATGAACATGGGAACATAGGAATTAATTCAAAATTTAAAGCCAATTACATAGACATATCTGACTCTGAGATTTGACCATTTCAAATCTAAGCTAATTAATTGGCTTTAAGTCTTTAACTGACATACTCTTATACCCAGTCTGCAGAATATGTAACATTTTCTGTGTGAACAATCCTTAATTTTTTCCTATATATTTACATGTATTTTACTGAGAACAGAAGCCAAAATAGAGGATTTCTTGGAGAACAATTTCTCAGTTCCTGCAGTCTGGTCTTATACAATATACATGGGCATGGCAAACTGCAGAATATGGAACCTTTTTCCAAGACTCTCTGTCATGTTTCAGAGGGTGGAAAATTGTTAGCCAATTTTTGAGCTAAAATTTCTTTAAAATTCTGAACCAAGCCAATTTGGCTCATTTTTTGAAGATTTCAAGCCTAAATTAACATGTTAATATAGAAATTAATTCAAAATTTTAAGCCAATTAGACATATCTGAGGACTGAGGTTTGACCTTTTGATGTCTAAGCCAATTAATTGGCTTTGACTGACATTCTCTGTAACATGGACTCTCTTTGGTAGTTTTTGATTGAATTTTAGAAAATTCAGATCTCTGCGGGAGATCTTGAATTAATTTCTATGTCAGCCAGTCTGGAAAAAGTGGTCTTTTCTGATGGATTAATTCCTATGTTATCATTAATTTAGCTGCGAGAGATTTTGAATCTGCTGCTGAGAGTCAGAGAGTAGCTCTCCCAAATTAAAATCTCTGCGGGAGAAGAGACGCATTCTGCAGACTGGCTCTTTACCAGTTCCTGCAGTCTGCCTGAGTCTGGGTTTGCTAAACTCCAACAGACCTCAGAGTAAATAATTCATCAGAAATGACAACTTTTTCCAGAGTCGCTTCAAAATACACCCAGTCTGCAGAATAATGAATATGGGAGATATTTGAGATATACTCTATCAACATAGAAAATTTTTGTATAAATTCTTATGTTTTATAAATTCATATGTTTACAACATTAATTTTATGATTTTTACCTATAGTCTATCCACAGTCCAGTGAGTCCACTGGCTGCAGACTGCGGTGACAATTCCCTAATTAATTCCTATGTTAACATGTAAATACTTGAGAGTATTTTGAGATTTTTGATAATTTTGGAGAGAAATTTGAAAATCTTTGGAGAAAAACCAGTCTGCAGAAACTGGTAAACATTTGTAGAGATCTCTTATTCTGATGGATTAATCTCTCTGTTGGAGTTTAGCAAACCTTAAAATACAGTAATAAATTAATGGGAACTGTATAATCTGCAGCATTTAGCCTCTAAAATTCATCTGTTAGCTTAAAATATTTTCCAGAGTAGCTGAGTTTGTAGCAAAATTAATGTAAATATTGGAACCACTCTGTATTTCGTGGTAAATTCCACTGACATGTCTGTGGAATTTTTCTCCTTTGAAAATAATAATCCAGCAAAGTCAGTGGATTTTTAGCTATTTATTCCTATGTTACCATTAATTTTTGGTGGATAAATTGGGAAAATGTTGGTGGATCAGCCAAATTGTTGGTAATTTATGGTGGATTTTATCAGCTTTTTGAGACAGTCAGTGGAATTTTATGCACCAAATACAGACTGGTATAGGAATTAATTCAAAATTGTTTAGAGAGAATATCCCAAATATCTCCCATATGCTGCAGACTGGGAGACAAATTGCCATGAAAATTAAATATCCAGAGACTGATTGTACATCCTTTGCAGACTGGACCCAAGCCTCTCTGGAAAAAGTGGTCTTTTCTGATGGATTAATCTCTCTATTGGAGTTTAGCAAACCTTAAAATACAGTAATAAATTAATGGGAACTGTATAATCTGCAGCATTTAGCCTCTAAAATTCATCTGTTAGCTTAAAATATTTTCCAGAGTAGGACCCAAGTAATAAAGCAGCATGTCCCAGTCTGGAAAAGATGCATGGAGTTGTGAAGTTTATCCGGCAACTATTGTCTATTGAGGCCTTGAAATTAGTCTCCTGAATTATCCGGCGACAATTTTTAAATTATTTCCTATGTTTACATCATTACATGTAATTATTGGAGAGTGTTTTGAGATTTTTGGCCATTTTGGAGGGATATTTGAAAATCTTTGTGGAGAAATTGCCCCAAAAATTTAATTGTGCATGCTTTGCAGACTGATTAAAAGGTACACATGCATCAGGTGTGCAGCCTAAGGATAATTTCAAGTGGAAAATCTTCACTAGGAAGTCAAATTTCTTCTTTAACCCTTTTGCGCCAAATGGGCTAATATGTCATAATATCTCACTAATAACATTCACATTGTCATATTCTATTGGGATATATTGTCCCAATAGTCTGTGAAGTACACAAATGGTGGGACATATTGGCCCATCACAATTTTGAAATAAACACTATATCAATAGATTAAAATAAGGTTTATAAGTGCATAACTATTATTAAAAAAAGTCAATATTACTTATAATGAACTCAGGAAAAAAAGTCTGACATTGACATACTCAGTCTCTGCAACATGGGCGACCTGGATCCATTTTCTAACTAAACAGGCGACTTTCCTGTCGCACTTGGAAACATGGATGCTATGCTATTGGATGCCAATCCCAATTTCTGTCAAAAAATCCTGGATCTGAAGAGACATTCTTTTCAGACTGTTTCTTATAAGTTAATATAATTTATTATTCCATAGTAATATTTTTTATTATTTATCCATCCAAAATAATAAAATTTATCCATCCAAAATAATATTATTTATTCTTCCAAAATGATATAATTTATCCATCCAAATTTATATAATATTTTTTTGATCTAAATTTCATCCGAAATGAAATATTTCTACACGAAATAATAAAATGTATTCTTCCAAAATAATATATTTTTTACCCAAAATTATATAATTTATTCAACCAAAATAATATTATTCAATCAAATTAAAATTATTAATGGACCAGAATTAGTATGTTATGTTATAACATACCGAAATGCAGGCAAATATGATTGTTTGAGTATTGTTTGCATCATTTCATTCAAGATTAGGTCTCATCTCTTGAAATATCAAACATAATGATCATTTCAACTGTAAATTCTTCACTAAGAAGACAAATATCTAGCTACTTAAAAGGTGAGTTATATGAGGTGACCTTGGTCCATTTTCTCATCAAACTGGCAACTTTCCTGCCACACTATGAACATGGGAATTTATTCAAATTTTAATTTAATATATATCTGAGTTTTAACATTTTGAAATGTTAAACCAATTAATTGGCTCTAACTTCCATGTTTTGTAATATGGAAGCAATAAGAGATAACATATTTTTTGTACATAAAATGGTAACTCTGTATGACCAGAATTAATATTTACAAAGTCAAAATTTTATAAACTCCTTCTAATAGGCCTATGTCTAATTAGTAACAAATATTTAATATAGCTATATACATTTTAATTTTTAAATATCCTGAATTTTTTTAACGTCTGATGCGATAGTCCCATTCGTCACTAGACTCCATACATTCAATTTATCAGAGAATTGTCCTTTATTTTTTATGTGACTAATTCGTTACAAACGGTCGTAACGGTTTAAGACGTAAAGACTGCAGGAACTGTTACTGTTCTCCATAAAATATATGTAAATATAAGTGGAAATAATGTTTGTTGATCATTGTTATCAAAGAAAATGTTAAAGTCTCATATTTGGCAGACTGATAAAGACCTGAATATGTTGAAAATGTCTGCCATGCAAGTACCTATCAATTATCAAAGTTGTTTTTTTTCAAGGAGTCTCTGGAAATATTTCCTGACAGTTTCTCTGGAAACATTTTCTGACAGTTTCTCTGGAAACATTTTCTGATAGTTTCTCTGGAAACATTTTCTGACAGTTTCTCTGGAAACATTTTCTGATAGTTTCTCTGGAAACATTTTCTGACAGTTTCTTTGGTAACATTTTCTGTCAGTTTCTTTGGTAACATTTTCTGACAGTTTCTCTGGTAACATTTTCTGACAGTTTCTCTGGTAACATTTTCTGACAGTTTCTCTGGTAACATTTTCTGACAGTTTCTCTGGTAACATTTTCTGACAGTTTCTCTGGTAACATTTTCTGACAGTTTCTCTGGTAACATTTTCTTGACAGTGTTAACATTTTCTGACAGTATTAACATTTTGTGACAGTGTCGTATTGAGTTCAAATGTGTAACATTTTCTAACATATCATCCTAAAAGTTGAACCGTTTGATAACTCTGAATTTGCTCTATCTTTAGAAACCACAAGGTCGTTTTAAACTGATATGATTGAAATACATTTATAACATTGCAAAACTGTATAGTTAATATGAGGCAAGCGTGTAGTTAAACTGAGGCAAGGGCGCAAGGCTAGTATAATGCCTAGGGATAGGACAGTGTCCAAATTTTCACCAATACTGATACCATTACCTAGATTTTTCAGATACCTAATTGATACCGATACCTAGATTTTCACTGATACGATACTTTGATCATTTGGTAAATTCCTTTTTCACGTCCCTATTTCATTTGGGGACATAAACTAGGAACCGATCCAAATACCCCTTTCCTAGTTTGCGTCCCTGAATGATTTAGGGACGTGAATTAGGAAGGGGGTAGTTTTAATTGATTTTTCTTAAATTTAATTTCCTTTTATCTGATTAAAAATATATTGCACTAATATATATTAAGAAAATTATAAATTTTCACAGAAACCAATATTTTATCCCGATTTTATTATTTGTTAATGTATAAATTTAATTTAAAAATTGGCCAATAAAATAAGGATCTAAACAAGGACATATACCCTCTTCCTAGTTTGTTTCCCTATTTCTTTTGGGGGAATTTACCGATTATTTAAATGAGATTAAATTAGGATTACCTATCTATATGAAATCATTTTTATATTTATTTAAATTAAATTATAATTTTTCATTGTAATAGATGACAAATGATATTATAATTTTTTTATAATATCATTTATAATATCATTTACTTGTCCCATCCCTAATTATTACTACAACAATTTTACAAAGTGACCATATTCTGATATTAATATCACAATCAAATAAATAATATTAGTTCTATTCATCAGAACACATAATATCCCCTTCTCTTAGATAAAATAATAATATTAGGTTTAATGAGTTAATCTGTATTTGAAATTGTGAAGTTTTATTAGTTGGGACTATATTGGAGCTCTAACTATAGAAAATTTTGAGTTTCAGTAATAATTATCTTTAATTTATAAATCTATTTAAAAATGATCATCTAGTGATTAGATATATTTTTTGGCACTATAGAAGTCTATAGAGCCAGGAATGGATTCATTACAGTACTGCGCGTTTCACTGCTGCTCTATCGGGGTATAGCAACCGTATGACCAAATATTTCTCTGACTACAATAAGTCAGTCTTCAGGAAATGTTCCATATTAAAAGATGTAGGTCTATTCTGTAGTGGTACAGTTCATGCCAACTAGGATTGATATGTCTTATTTATAGTAAAAATCTAACTACCTATAGTTATTGTTTCAAAATTAATTCTATATTCAAATGTTTATTTTCAGAATTTCACTTAGCTATATTATAACCTTCTGCAATCTGTGAAGGTAATGTAATGATCCTAGTGGAGATTATTTCTAATATTCATAGTTTAATTAATGTAGCACATTATATTATAGCTATCTGTAACAATTAATTCAAAACTGTCGACAAGTGAAGCATTCTTCCAACTCTTCATAACTATGAAATAGGAATCAGTTTCTGCAGACTGGCCACCTAACTATTATGTGTGTGCCAGGTGCAATACTATGGCTCATAAATTATCTTGTTCTCTCCAAAATATTGTATATTTCTCTTTATAATTATTCTTAATTCTTGCCTTGGTAAGTTAAAATCATTGCAACATGCCGAGTAGCTATTGGGAAAAATGGATTTTCTTTTTATAAAAAAAGAAAATCCATTTTTTTCACTAAAGTTCCCAAATTACTTTGATTATTGGTTTTCTATGATAATTTATAGCACTGATGAATAAATAAATAAATACATTTTTAAGGAATATAAGAATATTGCTTAGAAATCTATAATTTAAATGGTCAAGTAGTTGCTATTTTTCCTAATTAACCAAATACTTGCAAATATAAGCAAGTTTTTAATTCAATATTAATAACAGGTAATTTGGAGCATTTGTCAATGACCAAAAATTCTAAGAATATTTTCTCTAAATTTTGGGGATTTATTTTATCAAGATTCTCCAAAGGGTAAGTTACGAATTATTGATCTGTTTCACATCTTCGGTCATATAAGAAAAACAAAATAATATTTCATTTTTATTATATAGTTTTTCTTATTTGACCAAAGATTAATAATTTGTAACTTGCCCTAGCTTCCATCTTGTATTTCTAAATTGTTTTGGAAAATTTATCCCTCTCTTTATATTTTAAGATTTTATATATAAACAATAATTTGTTGTTTCTCTTTGACTAACTATTATAATTACCAAAGGATTAGTTGTCATTTTTAATCTAATTCTATTAAAAAACATCATTACATAACCAGGAAATAAAAGCTATTTTTATTAATTGAACATCTTTCAGAGCTTCCTATTTCTTTCTGTGCCTCACTACACCTGATAATCCTTAATGTAACCTGACTGCCTTTCCCTCATCATCTCCATATTACCCTCATTAGCATTAATATATTCATTAGTCAATAACAAAGTTTCCCCTCGAGGTCCATTCAGTGTGCTTCTGACCAGCATAGAGTGAGGGTGTGTCAGCTCAGTGTCCATTAACTCGCTCTTCATTGTCCAGGACTACAATATCGATATTTCAATACTCTTCAGTGAATGTGAAGAGTTTATCAGGCGTATCTTTTGTTATGGTTATTTTATCATCAATTAATTGGTTTTTAAACTTTCACAGGAAATGTTTTCTGTTAAATTTCCGTGAGTCGAATTCCTGGTAGCGGTGATGATGTGTGTGTCGTATGTTATCCACCTCTTAATCTAACTGTTCAAGAGGTTTCTCAGATAAACTGTACATTGTGTGGGAATTTATCTGTATTCTTTTATTAATTTATCTGTTTAGATATATCCGTTATTAAGTAAATTAAAGTTTGAAGATTATTTTTCTGAGGATTTCCGTCCGTAGCGAACATGAAGCGCAGTAACTTCATTCTAAAACCGATTTATTTGTCTAAAACAGTATGGCAACTTTATAATTTACAAAAAGAAATTGGGTTATATTCAAGTTATCGTAGTGTTCCACATTTTCGATCATTTAAGAAGAAACTACTATTTAATAATTATTTTTTAACTTTTACTTTAATTCAAATCCATGTCTATTATTATATACTGTATTATAGTATCGAAAATGTGGAAGAGTTCGATAACGCGTAACTCACCCTAGATTTACCGGCGCCAGTTTATAGCTAGTGTGTACTTCTCATTGTTATCTAGAATATCTCTAGATAATCTGTGATTGTATGTGCTTATTGCTATACAGATGATCTGTATAGGCTTATTATTTAGTTTCTGAACTAAATATTATTATTTAATGAAGCCTCACAGTTTCCCTTTTAGTCTTTGAACCAAATATCACAAATATTTAAAAATATGCTACAAGTAATTTAATATACAAATATTGCAGCTACTAATTCCTGTTGTTCATTTCTTGAAAATTCGATTAATATATTTGGTTAATATTTAAATATATGTAAGTACGTATTATCAATACATATTGACTGATTTAACAAAACTTTTAGTTATTCTGAAAAGTCAAAACTATATCCTTTTAATTGTTAGAAACTATTATTCTGACCCACAGCCATTACTCCTTCATAAGTTATTAGTTTTTCCTTTCAATTTCTGTTTCTAAATAAAAGTGTTGACACACGGACAGACGCGGCTCTTATCATAGTATAGATTTGTCAATCACTTGTTTTCTAGTGAAACCATTAAAGGCTACTCTACCTCATTAATGTAACGGTACACCTCACAGTTAGTCTGTCCTCAAACGAAGTGCATGACCACAAATTTCTCAACACTGATTGCCATGCGAGGAAAGTACTAACTCTCTCTCTCTATTACTACATTTCTACTTGTGAACTGTTATGCTATCGTAGATTATTGTTACGAGACTTCAAATATGCATCATGACAAGTAACTATACTTTTCCAAAGTAATTCCTACTTGATAACTAACAGTTAGATTCTAGAAGTGGGTTCTTGTAGCTGTTACTTCATTACTCCATTTCATTCCCATCCTTATTTTTCTTCATAGTTTCATATCATTCTTTTTTCCTAGTGTTCACCCTTTTTGCAGGGTTATTTAAATCCTCCCCCATCCATCCTTTTGACCGTTTGACCCGTTGTCCCCCTAATGGGCCAGTTCACCCTCATATTTCGCAAGGACTCCCTTACCCCCCAAACTCTATAGGCTATTTGTGTCAGTAGCCTTTGTCCACACTATCTATTTAATGTCTGGCTACAGCCTCTAACAATTTCTACACTATTAGGATACCAAGATTTTATTCGTTACAATAGAAATAGGGTAAGTTACGAATTATCGGTCAGTACACATCTTCGGACATATATGATAAAACAATATAAAAGTTATTATTATTAAACAGTGTTATCTAATAATAATAATTTTTATATTGTTTTTTCTTATATGACCGAAGATGTAGTACCGACCGATAATTCGTAACTTCCCTAATTTGAGATTGATTTAGTAAGCTCAGTATTTATATCCAATTTTTAGGCATCTACTAATATTCAGTTTAGATTTTCAATTTCTTGGTATATTAAAATTTTCATATCATATCCTATATAGCGCGAGTTACGGATTCTCACATCTTCGGTCATATAAGAAAAAATATATAAGAAATATTATATAACTTATTTTAATTGTTTTTGAGCAGTCCAATAACCGAATATGTTGAACTGAAAGTAGTCTTGTCTATAAAATTTACTGTTCGTGTTATATATATTTACTGCAACTTTAAATAAGATAAGTGTTCCTAAAGGGCCGTACACACGTAGGGTTTTTTAAGTCTTTCCATCAGACTTTATTTTGCTATCCATGATACCTTGCCGGTATCATGGATACCAACTAAAATAAATAATAATTATATCGTTTTTTCTTATATTCTCGTGTAAAAAGTAGGAGGAGCTTAGCAAAAAGTCTGGTGGAAAGACTTAAAAACCCTACGTGTGTACGGCCCTTAAGCATATTTCATCTATTCACAAACTAAATCTTCCTCATTATCATACCTTTTCCACCTGCCCATTAGTGCATATTTATAAACACTGCAATACCGCCCTTCTCAAGATTACCTCAGCATATTTTCATGCTAGCGTGCAAAGCTCATGACTGTATCTATTGAGGTAACTTCTCCTGCAGAGGTTATACTGCAATGCCCCTTTTACAAACTATCATTTTATCTATCACCTATCACTGCACTTAACATTAACTATATTTATATAAGATATATTAGCTCAATTTGTGATATAAACAAGATAACGTATCATATGTTCGCCTTTATCAGGTCATTGTTAAAATGTATATCAATTATATTCAAGCAATCGTGACAAAAGCAGACGCAGTGCAGTAATTCACATCAATTTTGTTTATTTTAGAGCAGTCGTGAGCAGCTTTTTCTTAGATTGTCTGAGTTTTAATTATTGGGTATTAGCACGGCTTTTTTAATGTATATTAGGTAAGCCATGGTATTAGTATGTAAAAATTTATTACTAACACAAAAATTAGTAAAATGAGTAAATTAAAACTTTTCTTGGAACTGTTATATATGATACTTATATTTTCCATTTGCATTGTAGCATATATAAAAAAATGATGTGTCACTTGTATCTATTTTATCTTTTTAAAATTGTAGCTACTTTTTAACTGTCCGTCCCCCCATGGGACCTCTTCGCTGTCCCTCCTACACGGCACTTGCCCCCAGATTTGCCCCTTATTGATCTAGCTTTCTTGATATTGATCCAACTCACGATATGTCTGTCATAAGACACTGTAATGTGATTGCTGATTTGATTGCTGTGTAGCAATAAGTCATCTCGTTAGTTCTTCCTGTAAAGCACTAACCGCAGAACGACATTGTGTAACGTAATGCAGAAGTTAGAGGTGTTTCAAGGTCTTTTTGGATTCTAAAGACGCTCTTAGACTTTCAAATGACTTCGCTATTATAACCACAATTATATTATAAAGTATATTAATAAGGGGTGTTTTCAGCTTAATTATTTTTCTCAATTTTATGGGTACGTGTAAGTTGGTACGTTATAGAAGAGAATAATTCAAAGTATAATAATTATAGAGAATTATTATAGATTATTAATATTAGTTATTATAGAATAATAATTGTAGATTATATTATAGAGAATATTTCAAAGTATAGATTTTCTAGTTTGATGATGAATTTTAACTTTTTCTATTAATTATCATCTTTCTGATTCTTTTATCTAATGGTATTTGAGTACATGTACTCTTTCACTTAACTATGCTAACTCGGACTCCACTCTTGGACTTCCCAATGACTGACCAACACGCTAAGTCTGTCTAGCGACCACCTGACTACCAATACCAGTACACAGGCTTCGAACCTCAATACAAGTACAGGCTTCGAACCTCAAGACAAGTACAGGCTTCGAACTTCAATACCAGTACAGGCTTCGAACTTCAATACCAGTACAGGCTTTGAACCTCAATACAAGTACAGGCTTCGAACCTCAATACAAGTACAGGCTTCGAACCTCAATACAAGTACAGGCTTCGAACCTCAATACAAGTACAGGCTTGAAACTTCAATACAAGTACAGGCTTGGAACTTCAATACAAGTACAGGCTTGGAACTTCAATACAAGTACAGGCTTGGAACTTCAATACAAGTAGTACAGGCTTGGAACTTCAATACAAGTAGTACAGGCTTGGAACTTCAATACAAGTACAGGCTTGGAACTTCAATACAAGTACAGGCTTGGAACTTCAATACAAGTACAGGCTTGGAACTTCAATACAAGTACAGGCTTCGAACTTCAATACAAGTACAGGCTTCGACCTTCTCTTTTATTCAAGACTGTTGGCAGCTGAAAGTAAATGGCGAAGTCTTCCTGAAGGAATGAAAGGAGTTATGTGTCTTTCTCTTCCTAAATTGCTTCAATTTAGAATTCTGTTAGGTTTCCTTTTTCTATCCCAGTTTCATGTCTTTGGTAATTTTAGAAGATGGTTATAGCGTTGAAGTTTTTAGAGGATAGCTCGTAAATTACGCAGCTGAGCGAGGCCTCCTCCTTTATTAACAGCTTCTTTGTTTCTACCATCAATCAGAGCTGTGACAAATGTTTGTGTCCTTTTCTTCAAGTGTTTGGAGATTTAACACACTGCAGGTACATGATTTAGTTACATTAACTTACATGATTTAGTTACATTAACTTACATATTTAATAGTTCATTTAAAAGTCTTTCGAGTTTCTTCCATTTTTTTAAAGCGAACGATAAAGTTCATTTAACGCTACTTGCAGTTTTAGAGAATAGTGGTAAGATCATCCTCTAAAACTACGAGATCTTGGATTTTTGTGTTAGGTAGGCTCGTAGGCTTCATTTACTATCGCCTCTTCATTTTCCATTCGTGAGTCCCTTTTCGACACATTCCTTGTTAAAAGACTAGAAAGTAGCTTTTCTGAATCCGTGAGCATTTCACTGACTAAGGTGACACTATTCAGAAGCCACTTTCTTTTATGACTGTTTTCTTCCAGTCCCTTGTACTTAATTTCATTTTTACATAAGCGATATGAACTTTGTTTCCGAAGCAGACGTTAAACCCCTACTAAATTAAATTTATAAAATGCAACTGTTCTATATTATTTCTGTAATAGGAATTTCTTGTTGTTGCCATTATAAGCCCTCATTTATTTCGTTAATTAGATATCCCCATTGAGGCTATCCAGTCCAGTCCCTCTCATCAAGTCAGTCCCCTTTTACACCACTTAGCACAGCTCTAGCGCACTTCCTTACTCTGTATTCTAATCTTGTGCTTCTGGACCGAAAGCCTCTGCTCAAAAATACATATTGCATCATCCACTCCCCAGCCGAATAGAACTTTATATTTAGTAAAAATGGTAGTTTCTTCATAGTTCTAACTTAGTTATTCGTTCATTTTAAGAATATGTTTTATAGTTTACTTAATTGACACCGAAGTATTGATTAGTTTTTCGGCTTATAATTAATCTTGTTAGGTCTAGACTCTAAAGCTGTAATAGAAATCTTCCACTTGAAGTTTTTTGGTTGAAGTCTACACCCCCTCGCATTTCACCACCACATTTCCTCCCTTAAAGTTCTCATCGGGGTGAACAGGTACGCCCTGCTAACATTATTCTCAGCCAATGGGAACTTCAATCGATTTAGAGTGTCCATTGACTGTTCAGACTCATAGGTGGGTCTTCAGTACATATTATTTACAGCCTTGTGTCTGAAAGGCTACAACCTTAGTGCCTGTATATAGTAGCTTGTGTGCGGCGTCATGTTATTGATTGTCTTTCAAGAGACGGACTTGCTTGCTTGCTTGCTCCTGTACTGCAGACAAAGCAAGGCAATGTTTTACCTTGTCATGAATATCACGCTCCGGTAAACCCCACCCCTTTTCTTATCGGTCATTGCTTCACGTCAACCAGAAAAACTGTTGCGAATTATGAATGACAAATAGCTCTAGTTTATTCTTATTTTCTTTCTGGAGGTAGCGATATGAACTTAATTCCCTCCTCTCTGTAATAACTTTTTAATCGTTTAGGAAAGTGTGACAAAATCCTATCAAGTTCTTATCAGCATATCTCTCCTCAGTTTCAACCTTATGGGCAGTTTACCATAGTTTCAACTTTCAATGGAATATAGTAATAAGTTAATAACTAATACATTTATGATACGGGGTAATTAAATCCAGCTAATGTATTTAACAGTCGAGTAAGTTCTAAGAATTATTTTCTTCAATCTTTCTATTTACTTACTAAGTGTGAAAACGTGTCACTTTTTTCATCTTTCAAACGATAATTCAATTAAAAAGCTCAATTATTTTATCCAAACATTAGAATACAACTGATTAGATGCATACAAATAAAACGATTGTATTTTACAAACTTATTGTATATATTTCTAATTATCACAGTATATGTATTGTTATTCATTGAGAACGCACTGTATATTATTATCAAGATCCTTATTATAAAAATGTTATTGTTTACATTTAAAATATAGTTTATTCCATGAGAAATAACATTCTCATGGTCATTTAATGCATATATTACGAAGCTAATATTGCATTGCGTTCTACTGTTATATCTTAAAATATAAAATATCCTAGAAATTGCAATTCAGCAGCCAAGTAGAAGTGCATTTTGGTTGGTATTTTCTATGACTTTTGTGAATATATAAGTGAAGCAAATTAATTCTGAATTTTATTCCAGGTAAATATGAATCTAATAAAATAAATAATGTTGAAATGACTTCTTGAAAGTCGAAAAGGCTTCCGTGATGATGAACTTATACTTTTGAGGTGAGGACATTTAGAATAGTGATAGTGCAACCAATTTCTGTGTTATAAAATTATGCAACGATCCATTCTATTTTCAGAAATGTATAAATTTCCTGGTGGGCACCACCAGTCTTCCAATAATCGCCCAAACGGAGCCAACATACACGGCCCCTCCTCTCACTCCAACCACCTGAACAATAATGACTGCACGGAGCTGAGCTCGCCTCTTATATCTGCGTTTGTTGCTGCCAGATGCGCGACTGATGTGCAGCGTGGCACTGGTGATGGCATGGAGAACAATACGACAAATAGCAACAGAACCAAGAAAAAGAAGAACGTCAAAATACAATTAAATGGAAAACCTTCACGAGATTCTCCCCCTCCTTTGCCATCTTTGATTTTTAGCGAACAATCGCTAGAAAATGATGATGACCTTATAGGGGATTTGAGCAACTCCTTGCTGATTGGCAGTGATCCTGATGGGCATTCTTTCGGGTGAGTTATCTCCCTTTATTTTTGGAGCTAGATATTAAATCTAAAACTATACATTTTGTATTTAATTCTAAGTTAGATACTTCTTTTCTTGTTATACTGACGTAGTGTTCTCTTTCAGATTGACTGATTCCGACATAACTAATATGGCTCTCAATGGGCAACATCACCAATCAGATTACACCACCACCAACCCATCTATTACTCACACTAATAAAGTAAGCAACAGGAACAATAATGTCAACTCTAGTCACCGTGGGTCATTATATGATAGAAATATCCTTCCTCCTACTCAGCACTACATGCTTCCTCAGTCAGAGTACAGTAGAAATGTAACCAACTATTCATCGTCTAATGACAACGACGAGGAGATTAATTCCAATCTGGCCTCTTCCTTCTCCAACCTCTCCATATCGAATGGTAGTAAATCTTTAGCTAAGAGACACAATAATGCCTTCAATGGCAACGTGAGGCTACAGCAGCAGCAAAGACACAACATGAGGCAACAGAACAATCCATCTCCTCATTCCAATCATCTTTCATCATTCCATTCTTCTCATTTCTCCAACCACTTGCATTCCGTGGATGAGTTGGAGAGATCGCCTAGTCCTAATGATCTCTGCTCCTCAATGCTCCTCCCTTCTTCCAACTCCTCCCAGTCCTCACAGGACTCCCTCATGGCAATATCTGCCGCTCCTCCTGTCAGTCACAAGCTCACTAACTCCTCAGACCTGGCTTCTTCTGGCTCCTCTTCGCTAAATGACTTCCTGGACAATGCAGGCATAGAGGCTACTACTTCTACTCCTGGAAATGGGGGTGAGTACTCCTTGGCTACTCTCGAGTAGTTACTATTTTTACTCCTCTGATTGGTAGCTACTCTCGAGTAGTCACTACCATACTCTATTAGTACTCCTGTGATTGGTAACTACTCTGAAGTAGTCACTTTCTTACTCTAGCTATTATATACAGCTACTAGTATACTGTATGTTTATATTTTATATTACAATTTCATGCTTATTCATGCAAGGTATTTCTTTGAACTTCAATTATTTCTTGTTAATAAATTTTATATTTCAAAACTTTCGATAGAATATCATGCTATGCATATATTCCGCGCAATTTACCGAATTGTGCAATCTCGAGAGTGCGCTGCGCGTTTTTAACCCGAGAATGCTCAGAGTTCCGGTCCGGTTTGAAATATTGATTCTTAATTTAAAAACAGGAGTTGTTGGATATACGGGCTTTAATTGTCTTAGACGTAGCTAGCCTATTTATGCGAAATCAATGAAAATAATGTATGTAGCTAATTTATTTGTATTTAATTTTATAACATTTTAGTATCTTTCATGCATTAATCTAGATCTCGGGTGAAATACAGTTGATTCACACTAAAAATAACTAATATTCCTGTAAGTGATGTTTCTAGTGTGACGCAAAATGTGACACATCAGCGGTTGTACTTCACTTGGGCCCCAAAAAGAAAATGTAGTTAGGTAATATTTATTTTATAGTTGCTAATAGGTATTAATACCTATTTATTTATTTTATAGTTGCTAATAAGTATTAATACCTATTTATTTATTTATTTATTTTATAGTTGCTAATAAGTATTAATACCTATTTATTTATTTATTTTATAGTTGCTAATAGGTATTAATACCTATTTATTTATTTTATAGTTGCTAATAAGTATTAATACCTATTTATTTATTTATTTTATAGTTGCTAATAGGTATTAATACCTATTTATTTATTTATTTTATAGTTGCTAATAGGTATTAATACCTATTTATTTATTTATTTTATAGTTGCTAATAGGTATTAATACCTATTTATTTATTTATTTTATAGTTGCTAATAGGTATTAATACCTATTTATTTATTTATTTTATAGTTGCTAATAGGTATTAATACCTATTTATTTATTTATTTTATAGTTGCTAATAGGTATTAATACCTATTACTTGTTAGTAGGTGTTGGAACTTATCAAAAATGGAACTAATTAGATCAAGACATGTTGCATTATTTTCACTGATGACTGATGCATAAATACGTCATAGAAAATGAAAGTCACGGAGTTTCAGCAACTAAAGTGAATTTTCAAATTATGCATAAATATTTCAAACGAGACCGGTTTGATATTGTTTTTTTATATAACCGAAGATTTGTAACTGACTAATAATTTGTAACGTACCCTAATTTGTTTTCCTAAATATTATTACCATCTGTACTATGGTAGATACTAATTGTAGGTATTTAATTAGCACACCGAGTAGCACTTATCTAACACCTGTGTTACCACAGTGCCATTAGCGTGTTGCAACCATCTTTCTATGCTATTCCTACCTGAGGGTGGTAATGGACTGTGCTAGACATCTTTCCTATGTTATTCCTACCTGATAGTGCTAATCAAGCTGTGTGAATGATTTTCTAGTCACGATCAGCTGTTCAAACACACTATATAGCATCATAGTAAATACTATAGGGCAAGTTATGAGTTATCAGACAGTTTCACATCTTCGATCATAAAAAATATGATTTGATATTTTAACTGGTCATTTTTTTTATTTGACCAAAGATCTTTCCTTTTGTACGATCACTATTTGAACGAAACATGTTTTAAATTTTTTTTCATATTACTGATCAAATGCAAGTAACGAACATCAATTGACATTTGTAATGAATATTCCTATTATATTTAATAACTAATACTTCATGATAGTTTGTATTGAAACTGTGTCGTATTTTTTTATCGTGACAAAATGCCTCTTGACGATGATTTTGTAGCCAATTAATTTTCTTGAAAATCAATGACTTTCTGTGATATTTTTGATTGCATCCAAATGTTGTTTATTAACTTTATTTTAACCCTAATAAATTGATAATTTGAAAGCTCTTTGCAAAGCAAAATTGCAAGTATTTCAGCTGTGCTATTGTTTATTCTTCTTTAGTTTATCTTTTCATTCAAATTATTTCATTTATTTTCTTTTACTTCGTCTAAACTCTATTTTAAATAATTTAATAGAATACTTTTTTATAAAGCATCCTATCGAAGTTGCCGCAGTCTCCCCTGGAAGTAAAAGTTCTCTTTTTATTTTACCGTGAAAGAAAACTATAGTTTGAGGGGTTACTAATATAAATCTAAATTGACTAGCGAAAACTGAGGTAAAATACTAAAATTAGTAAAATAGTGCGCGAAGTTCGTTATACACATACTATACCTTTCTAAATAAAATCTTAGTTTTATTTAATAATTGAAACCATTTTTGAAACGTATTATGTAAAATAATGGTTCGGATCTAATATTCTTCTAAGACTCCTTTTTAATAATTTAAATAGAGGTCAGGTTTAATGAAAAATACAAATTTACCGCACCTGTTCTATATTCATCTGTTCATATTTAAACTCTACCAGTTATAATTAATCCCCTTAATTCATTAGGAAACTTCATAACAAAGTTCCGATTTAATTAAAATGAGGGGAAACAAATCTCAGTGAAGTTGGTGATGGTTGGTGTTGTTCTGTGGGCTCACCATCACACCAAAACATCTGAGTGAGTGTGGCTCTGGCAGCCACAGAGTAACGTGGTGTGGTGTAGCGCCTCTCTCTCCGCGCTGTCCCCGTCCGATTACCCTCACCGCTGAAGTAGATAGCCGTTCCCTCTTTCTTTCCTTAGGCAGTGTCGTTGGTTAGAGTGTCTGCTGTGCAATTCATTGATCCACCACTGGAGATCATTCTATGGTGGTTAATACACTTAATAGTAAAACAATGAATTAGTTTAGGTTTTGTTGTCCTTTTAACTCCGGAGGTGACATCAGGTCCGTGTTTATTGATCTCCAGCACGTTCACGCACTGGCCTTTCTCATGGAAAATAGTCTGGCACTTTAAGCACACATAGGCATTAATTAAGGGTGCCATTGAGTGAAATAATTATTATATTGAGGATATTCTAGATGTGTAACTTTTGCTTAGTGTATTCTCTAGTCATTGTCGTTTGTGTGTTTTATTTACATTATTTACGCACAACTGTTTTTGTTTTCAAATAGAATCTTTTTAATCAATATATAGATCTATTTCCAAATATGTATATTAACAATAATACCACATGTGTTACTAGACTTTATTTAAAACATTTCTGACAAATGCAATAATATTTTCTAAATTATTCCACACTGCTGTGGGAAAAGAAAGATGTACAAATTTTAGATATTAATATTTAGATGGTGAACTCTTTAATATATTTTTTCCATTGAATAAGAGTGGAATCCTCTTACTTGAGGACAAAGAAAGAGTACTTCAAGTGAAAAGAGGGGAGAACTCTTTAGTGTGATTTAATCTGTTTATATTGGGGATTTATTATTTTGTATTAAATAGTGCTATCGATTTTACCAATAGTTAGTGCACCATATTAAACTTTAGACTAATTAGTGTGTCACTTCTGACCAGTGAATATCTACTAAAAATTGTTACAAATATTCATTAAACATCACTATATTTTATTTATTATATCTTCAAAAATCAATTGAATGTAATTATGTGTTTATTATTCAACATTTATTATCATTAAAATATATCATTTAGTACATTTTTGCTGCTTTGTACACTAAATGTGTTCACAGAGTAGCTGATATGCATCCATGAGCTTAATAAATGGTGACTTTGTTAACGGGTACACTTCACTGTCTTACCATCTCTATAAGGTCCCTTGTATTACCTTCGCAGGTTGTGAAAGGTTATATTTTAGGCGATATTTATTTATTTGTCATCTTTTCTCTCATGTTGTACCCCTTTAACATGTTAGGTAATAGTAGTGCATTGGTGCACGTGCAGAGCGATGCAGTGGGTGCATTGGGGGATGTTTATTTTAATTAGGTACAGAGGGGTCTAACAAACATTAAGTAACCTGATAGTTTGTGTGCATAACATTGGTGAGTCACTGTACAGTCATCTGCTGACTGTACAGTCACTGATTATTATTGACTGTACAGTCTCCTCTCCATCCGTGTGTAAGTCCTTATTAAGTCATAATGATATATGCATATTAATTATACACATCAAATATACACATGAAATATACACATATTAATATACACATATTAATTTACTCATCAAATATACACATGAAATATACACATATTAATTTACACATCAAATATACGTATTGATATACATAATAATTAATAAATATAGCCATGAAATATGTACACATCAATAGCACTAAGTACATTCTCTGTGAGAATTCTCTACATCATCACACTTGTCATCATTTCTATCACTTAAAATACTGACTGTGAGTGAAGTACTTTTTATCAGTTACTCTCCTGCTCAGCAGTTTTTGTTATTGTTATTCCTCTGTTATCGATTGCATTGCTCATATATTGCTCATCTATTGGGCAATCGACAGCTTGATTCCAAGATAACACAGTTGTAAGGTGAGATACGAATTAATTAATTCATCACAATTATTTTTCACATCTTCGGTCATATTCACGCACCTCTGAATATGACTGACGGTTTATGACCGATTTGTTCTATCAAATAAGTTGTGAAACCGACCGATTATTCGCAACTTACCCAGAACATGTTACTTATTTGCTATTTATTCTACTCTTTAGCCAACATTCAGTACTAAAATATTGTATGCTCATATTTCCCATACATTTCAGATTGACACTGAACATATATGTATAATACGTATTATTGTTTGTGTCAATGTACTATACAATTGTCACTTGTTTATATTAACATTCAAATACTAGATATGTTATCACGAACATATATGAATCATTATATATTGTATAAAGAGTTCATTGTTTTATCTGCAGTTCTGTCAAATGCATCCGTCACTTCCGCTACTTCTACCTAACTGTTATGTTATTTCTCATTTATTTATTTATTTATTTATTTATACTATGCGTGAATTACGTGAATTATCTCGAAAACCTGATATTTTTATTCCTCATCGTTTTTAACGCACTTTTCAGTTTTAGAGGATAGCGCTAGGGTTGTGCTCTTCAACTACGAGGTCTTAGATTTTGTATTAGGTAGACTATTTACTATCACCTCTTCATTTTCCTCTTCCATCCGTTAGTGCAGCCACCGGTGCTTGTGTCCCTTTTCGTCACAATCCTTGGTAAGTGACTGCATTCACGGAGTAGCTTTTCTTCATCCATCAGTGTTTTATGTAAAAATAGGAAAAAATTGCCTTAATCGTCCGTTATACCTTGGGGAAACTAATATAAATGTATCTACATTCTTTGGATGCTTTTCCCGAACGATTTAAAATGTGGCTTAGAACCTTCCTTCACCGAATGTGCCATAAATGTTTTGGTGTGAAATTATATAACTATTCTTTATTAGTAGCACATATATTGAATACATAGGTGATCACCTGTATATTGTTATTTCTCCTGTACTACCTGCCTGCCTACCTGCGGTATAATTTCTGCAATTGTTTCATGCATTAGAGTGTAATCGTTCATTACTATGTGGATAACATATGATCGTATTGTTTTCTTTTTTTTGATATCATTATATAAATATGCAATTCAAAGGGACACAGTAGGAAAAATATGGAATATTAGATTATAAATAAAGATATCCATTCTCTCATTGCAAATAGAAGCCTGGCCCTCTTATTTTGCTCTCCCTCGTAGTTGAGAGTAAGTTTCTCCTGAGTAAAATATATGTATTTTATTAATGCAATGATATTTCCTTTTAAGAATCACATTTAATTAATATACGTACTGTGGAAGTATAAGGTAATTATCTACTTTCAATCTCGTATTGTGGTTCTTGCTATGTATAACATGTTCTAATTATTTCAACTTTTTCAATCTAATTGTATAGTTTGTATTATTTGTGACAGACTTAGAAGAGTCGTTTAAAATGTCATTTGTTATAATTGTCCTTGGTGATGTTCAAAATTAAAACGAAACCAAAATGATATATGTAAGTAGATATTTTATTACTTATGCAAGTTTGTATTACTTGTGCAAGTAGAGTGAACCTAAAGCTTTGCTATTTCTTCTTTTTACTGTAGTTTTGGTCTAACGAACTACTGTAATTAAAGAGTTAGTTTCCGACTCATCACTCACAATTTAGCAGTGGTGGTAATTCTGAATAGGAGAGTTACCTTGTGTCTGCACTATATAATAAACAATGGTAATATATATTGGTAATGTTGGTGGTCATTCATTGGCAATGTTGTGACCTCCTCATTCATTACTACATACATACCTGTTAAATGTGTGTGTCCTAATTAGTATTCACCTGTAGTAACTAATTAGCATCATATCCATTCAGCGTATCACCTGTGATATGAATTGCAGAGTTAGTTAGGTAGTGGAGAAAAATTCAGAGGTGATTTGAAAGGTAATTCAGTATCAATAACTACCTTTGCAAATTGCAGAAGGTTTTGCTTTGACGGCATTTATATATTTATTTGTCATACTGTCATTTGCATTACTCAAAAAGTATTCAACCAAATTGTCTGAAATTTGGTGGGTATGATTGGTCAATGTCCAGGAACCATTTGGCGACATTTAGGGATAGTACAGATCAAGGTCATTTATAAGCGGCGGCGAAGGTATGCGTTCTACGAGTGCCCGTCACCTAATTCTATATATGCTTCACATTATCTTGCTAATAAATATTCAACTCTCATAATTGAAATATATCTTCTATTTCTTGAGTTGTAGTGTCAGGTTAATGTATGCTATATTACTTTTAATTCAATTGTAGTGTTATATCATTGAAATGAATGGTAATATCCTTACACTGAAGATGTATTAGTTGTGGGAGTATTACTGTCCTTATACAGTCCATATACCTTATACAGTCCATACCTTATAGAGTGCCATACCTTGTACAGCGTGAAGATGGGTCCCATATACATTGTGCTACGGTACACGAGTTAATTTTTTGTAATAGTTTGAGCAAGTTCCGAGTTGTTACTATAATTATATTATTTATTGAAAAAAATTATATGATTTAACATCGTTATTATTTTTTTCTATGGTCGAAAATGTGGAATTGTTCGCTAACTCGAGAGTTACTCTAATTGTATTTATTTGATTTAAATAATAATTAATAATGGTTTTGGTTTGTCAGAATTAGTTATTAGATCAATTACAGCTGGAAAAGTAACGCGTACCTATATATTCTGCAGTCATTTCCGTTAACTGTATAGTGGGAGTGATACCTTTATACAGGCGGACTGTAGAACACGGGCATTCACTTTGTTTTCAGCTACAAGTGATCTCAGTTTACTTCTTTGCAGTGGTGATAATATTATCTTTACGCTGTTATATCTTTCTCTGCCAGTTTTATTTTAATTTTACCTGATTTTCTTGTGTTGCATATAATCTTTGTATTTCTGTAGAAATCATTACATCGTTAAAACTTAATAGTGTGGAAAATTTTACTGCAGTCAAATTGTACTTAAAATTTCTACTACATTGAACTTGTACTGGAAAATTATACTACAGTGAAAATTTCTAGGTTTACTTTAGATTTTGATGATATTTATAGTAAAAATCATTTTCAATAATTAATCTACAGACTTCACCACCATCAAATGTTTTACCTTCATTTAATGACATTCCAATATAAAATACCATTAATTTGAAATAAGGTAACTTCTTACTGCATCATTAAGTTTTATAATCGAGATTTCAGGATACCATTGTAGGACTCTCTCATCCCTCCTCCTCCTTACTTTTCCAATATTAACAACATAATCCTTGTGCTAAAGTGCCTAGTCATCATTAGTACTCACTGTACCAATGCGTAGGCCTATAGACTGCATTGTTACACAGCTAAAGTCTCTACATGCAATAGATGATAGCGAATATAAAAATAGGAATGATGGTTGCTTTTTATTTTTAATATCTGCATCGTGATGAAGTTATACAGTTGGAAGTTATTTGGTACAGCAATTGGTGAAAATTGTATGGTAGCTACATTATAAACTATTCAGGTTATGAATTACCATCTTGCTTTTTCTCTTTATTATTCTCTTCTTGATTATTCTTTTTATTATTCTCTTTATTATCTTCTTGATTATTCTCTTTTTGCTTTTTCTCTTTATTATTCTCTTCTTGCCTTTTCTCTTTATTATTCTTTTCTTGATTATTATCTTTCTCTTGATTATTATCTTTCTCTTGATTATTATCTTTTTCTTTATTATTCTCTTTTTGATTTTTCTCTTTATTATTCTCTTCTTGCTTATTCTCTTTACTATTCTCTTCTTTATTACATTCTTCTTGGTTATTCTCTTTTTCTTAGTTTTACTTTTTACCTTTTTACTTATTCCCTTTATTATTATTTTTCTCTGTATTCCTTTTCTTCCCCTTATAATTTGCTTAATTTCATCATACAATATTCAGTGTTTCCAAACTAATTATTTATTGCAGTCAACTCCCAAAGATATTAGTAATGAATAACACTCTCAATGATTAGAATAATGCTAATTAGCTGTCACAGTTCATTGCATATTGAGTAGCAGAGTGCTATTCGGAATATCAATTTGGAAAGATGCTTGCATATTCATTGGTTATTAGTAATATTAATGATTAGTACTATCTAAATGGAAAATTTGATAGCAAGTATTTCACCTGTATGGTTTTTATAATTAACCTCCTTGCAGCTTTATAATTCGATCTTCAAACTTTCAAAATAGAAACAAAATTTATACATTAAGAAAGAAGGAGAATGAACAGTTATTGTTTTATATTTTCAGTACATCTCTCTAAAATAATCATTTAATCTCTTTAAAATAATTATTGAATCTCTCTAAAATAATCATTGAATCTCTCTAAAATAATTGTTGAATCTCTCTAAAATATTCATGAATCTCTAAAATAATCATGAATCTCTCTAAAATAATTATTGAATCTCTCTAAAATAATCATTGAATCTCTCTAAAATATTTATTGAATCTCTCTAAAGTAATTATTGAATCTCTCTAAAATAATCATGAATCTCTCTAAAATAATTATTGAATCTCTCTAAAATAATCATTGAATCTCTCTAAAATATTTATTGAATCTCTCTAAAATAATCATTTAATCTCTTTAAAATAATCATTTAATCTCTCTAAAATAATCATTTAATCTCTTTAAAATAATCATTTAATCTCTCTAAAATAATCATTGAATCTCTCTAAAATAATCATTGAATCTCTCTAAAATAATCATTTAATCTCTCTAAAATAATCATTTAATCTCTCTAAAATAATCATTGAATCTCTTTAAAATAATCACGAATCTCTTTAAAATAATCATTTAATCTCTCTAAAATAATCATTTAATCTCTCTAAAATAATCATTGAATCTCTCTAAAATAATCATTGAATCTCTCTAAAATAATCATTGAATCTCTTTAAAATAATCACGAATCTCTTTAAAATAATCATGAATCTCTCTAAAATAATTATTGAATCTCTCTAAAATAATCATTGAATCTCTCTAAAATAATCATGAATCTCTAAAATAATCATGAATCTCTCTAAAATAATTATTGAATCTCTCTAAAATAATTATTGAATCTCTCTAAAATAATCATTGAATCTCTCTAAAATATTTATTGAATCTCTCTAAAGTAATTATTGAATCTCTCTAAAGTAATTATTGAATCTCTATAATAATCATTAAATCTCTTTAAAATAATCATTGAATCTCTTTAAAATAATTATTGAATCTCTAAAATAATCATGAATTTCTCTAAAATAATTATTGAATCTCTCTAAAATAATTATTGAATCTCTCTAAAGTAATTATTGAATCTCTATAATAATCATTGAATCTCTTTAAAATAATCATTGAATCTCTTTAAAATAATCATTAAATCTCTTTAAAATAATTATTGAATCTCTAAAATAATCATTAGATCTCTTTAAAATAATCACAAAATAGATCACTCATTTAAGCTTTTCTTTTCCCTTACTGTTTTATTTTTCTGCTGACTATCTCCCCACTAGTGAGTCTATCGGTTCCCCATCACCAGTTGTTACCCACACAGTTTCCGGTGCTGCGTACCAAGACTGGAATTACTCATTGTCACTGTTACTCATCCTCTGTGGGATTACTCATTCTCATTGAGTAATTTTCAAGCTACTCTCATTTTTAAAGTTCGATACGAGTTGCTACCTTCAAACAGAATAGTTACGAAGATCTTAAGTGTGTGTAGAATTTGTTTTTAATGTAATCGAAAGCGGCAAGGTTAAGGGCCCCTGCACACGAACGTCATTTGACGTGCGTCAAATATTGCATGACTCTAAAATAGCATGCAACTCTATTATATGTGGGTGCACATGCATTTTTGGGCGCATGTTGAAAGAATTAAAAATCGGACAGTTCTAGATGCAAGAAAAAGACGCTGCGTCAAAAAGACGCTCGTGCCCCCTACTTAGGCAGTTATTGCACTGTTCCACATTTTCGGTCACGTATAATTTTTTTTTACGTGTCCGAAAATGTGAAACAGTGCATAACTCGTATCTTACCCTATATCACCTTTACGCATAGGTATTCATTTTTTTGTTGTCAATATCAGCCATAGTCTCGTTCCTGGAAGTACCTGTTGATTACCTACATGCTCACCCACGCTCTAATATATCCCCTAGAAGGTAATATTGAGTACCTATTTACGGGATTCGGTGTGACGGGGATAAATATTACCTATGGAGTAACGGGGATAACCTATAGGGTAAGTTCTGAGCTATTGAAAAGTTCTGCATTATCGATCAGTTAAGAAAAAATATGACAAGTCTAGGGTAAGTTCCGAATAGTCGGTCAGTACTACATCTTCGGTCATATAAGAAAACACGATATAAAAATTGTTATTATTACACAGTGCTGTCTAATACTTCTGCAAACCCGGGTTAAGAAGTATTAGATAGTACTTGATCGAAAATGTAGAATTGTTCGATAGCTCAGAACTTACCCCATAGCAGCTGATGTGGATAACAAAATATAACTCTTTACTCAATAAATAAATAGAAGGAATTTTCTATTGTTTGAGTTTGAATAGCTTAATAGCTTAAATTTGAATACTATAAAATTGTGTCAGTGTTTTCTTTGAGCCACTTATCTTCCTGGCCATTTTTTTAATGTCCCTTTTTAACGTCTATATGAGCTATTGTATAGTTCGTTATTTTTAGTTGATGTACCTGCCTTGCATGTGTTTAATTCACTGCAGGCACCTCATTCACAGTTGGTAGAAGCAAGCAAATGCATATCACTTACCGGCACACCCTCTACAATTTAACACTCTGCATATTTGGCCCCATATGTTGTGCTATGCCTTATAGAGGCTTATACAAACTAGGCCTAGTTACACTGATATAAATTGATTAAATAGATTATAACACACCTATTTCGGGAATATGATGCGGTTAATTCACTGATAATAGATTGGGATCTTTTAAGATAAGAATCGTTTAAAAGATAAAAAAAACTATTTTCATCTCCGTCTCATTTGGTTAATTGAATATAATATCTAAAAAATATCTCAGCAAATCTATAGAATATATAAGAATGCAAACAATTTAAAATAGTTTGATTATTCACATAGTTTTTTGTTTCAATTATTTGCAGTTGACCGTGCAAAAATGACGTAGTTTTATCCCTATTCTCACGATGTCTCGCTACTTCTCATTGGTGTCTTTTTTAATTTATTACTTGCTTTTCTGCTAACTTCATGTCAGCCATTAATAATAATGCTAATAAATTAGTTTAATGGGAGATTGCATTTATGAATTGTTAGGTTATTTTACCTTTCATATGCGCTATAGTTATTTATTAAGATGGTTATTAAAGTATGTCTGATGATGCAATGAAACAAAATAGACAACTAGGGTGAGTTACGAATTATCGGTCAGTTTCACATCTTCGGTCATATAGGAAAAAATGATATTATAATTGTTATTTAATTTTTATTTTCATTGGTATGATACCTCCAGTTATCATAGATACCAATAAAAATAAAATAACAATTATAATATCGTTTTTTCTTATATGACCGAAGATGTGAAACTGACCGATAATTCGTAATTTACACTAGTTGTAGCGTCTATCACATTTTTGTGTCATTTTCTACCTGACACAAACTGTGTTTACTTTGGCTCAGCCAGACTGCATAAAGTGGTAAATTGGTCGCCAAGATTTATCTTTCAATTCGAAGGTAAATATAAATATTTTCTAATATCTGAGTTAGATCATACAATTAATTAACATAATTTAACATTGTACCTCGTTAAATATTAAATTATACATTTTGCTTCTATGGTCGAAAATGTGGAACCATTCGATAACTCGAGAGTTTCCCCGATTCATTTGTGCAATACATTTGATTTGTGTTTGTGATTACAACACACAGTGTGTATATCCCTTCACTGCAGAGTTTCTGGTAGGAATAGCATTGCATGTGATCACATACACTCTCTCTCCTAACGTCATTGCTAATTTTAAATGCAGGTGTGCTTTTCTAAACAGTTGCACTTGCATTGCACACACCTCGTGAGAAATGCTATATTGTTGCTATTGGCGAGAGTAAGGGATTTAAATTATCATTGGCGATATTTACTAGTAACAAAATTACTCAATAAATTAATTAATTATATTTTATTTTAAATATTTTTCCTCATATGATTGTAAATGTGGAACCGTCCAATAATTCGGTACTTACCCTATAGTGAGATGTTGAGTGACATGAACATTAAAAATGTTAGATGCATATTCTCATTCGTACAAAAATTAAATGCAATAAAGGTAGTGTTTTATTTTTACGTTAGCTTTTTTCTGTTAGATTTCAATTACCACTGTGAGGTGACGAATGAAAAGAAATTAATGTTTATTTAGTGAATCACTCTGTTACTCATTGAGAAATTGGTGAGGAAATATATTTAACATGTTAAAACTCTTTGCCGAATCACTAACTTCAGTTCACGATATCTATAAAAAGGTACTTGCTATTTAATTAATAATGATTTTTCTGTAGTATATAATAGTTGAAACTAATATTATAAAAGGTATCATTGAATTATGACAATAATGCGAATGGACACTTCTGACAATTTGTTCTAAAGTATATTAATTTATTCTAAAGTATATTAATTTATTCTAAAGTATAATGATTTATTAGCATGCCAACTAAAGGCAGATGATGTAACCTATGAGTCTAACCTCTAGTCTGGTAATTTCGGTGTCATGGTGTGGGTTGAAGCACTGAGTGGGTAATGTGGGTAGTGAGTGGGTAATGTGGGTAGTTATTATGCTGTTTGATTTTTTATCTTCTTCTATTTTGCCTCTAAAATATCGTTCTTTTCATATAAATTATATAAGGGCTTGTTGAATTGTACTTTTTTTATACTTTTCTTCAACAAATCTCCTATCCGTAAGTGGGTATTTGTCAACTCCACCCTCATACTACCCATCATTTCTTGGATTAAAAACTAATTCCAATGATTAACCCTATAGGTACAAACTATGAATTAGGAGTGTTGACAATAGAAATCTATTATAATTATTATTCATGGTATTTTTTGATAACATTATTTGCCCAAGTGACTTTGATATTTTACCATTCAAGCCATCATCATTTTAGTGACTCACAATGAAGGTCAGGTGAGTCAGAGTGAAGGTCAGGTGACTCATTGCGTGTCAAACTACCTTCATTCACCTTCCCTCTGTCACCAATCTACACCTTCCTTTATTCCTTTCTACTTTCTTTGGTTTCTCATCCTCCATGTCTCTTCTTTATCAATTCCTCCCTCCTACTCTATTCTTATACTTTCTCTAACCCCTGCATCACACACTCACTGGCTACTGTTTTAAATACCTTCCACCACCCACATTTTTACCCCCTGCCACCGCCCACTTTTTCTACTTCCACCACCCATTTTTTCTACTTCCACCACCAATTTTTTTCTACTTCCGCCACCCACTTTTTTCACTTCCACCACCTCATCTTTAATCCCCTCCTCTACCCACCTTTTCACCCCCACTCCATCTGCATACAGCTCCCGATAAGGTGACATACCGTATAAGCCCACTAACTGCTAGCGTGTGTCATGCTGCCAGTGCCTATTACGTGTCATTCTAGTGTGACGGTGACAGTGAAGCTATAGCGTGTGTCATTCTAATGATTCTAGTGTGATGGTGAAGGTATAGCGTGAAATGCTTCCTCGCAACTGCTAGATAGATTCTATTTCTTGCCACTATTTCGCATAGTTAATTGTAGTGTGTTCAAAATATTTTCAATAACAAATCTTTATGATTTTTTTTCTTCTTCTACCCCCACTCCTTTTATTTATTTTCAAAATACCTGAGTAACATAACACTCTCAATGTGTAAATGAATGGTATAAATACATAGATTGAAGCCTCAGCTACATTGTTGTCAATGTGTCCTTTATCTTATATTTCGTTGATTGTCATATGAATGTAAAGTACCAGCAGTACTTTACTCTACAGTATTAGCTGTACTTTACTCTACATTATCAGCTGTACTTTAAAGTATCAGCTGTACTTTACAGTATCAGCTGTACTTTACAGTATCAGCTGTACTTTACAGTATCAGCTGTACTTTACAGTATCAGCTGTACTTTACAGTATCAGCTGTACTTTACAGTATCAGCTGTACTTTACAGTATCAGCTGTACTTTACAGTATCAGCTGTACTTTACAGTATCAGCTGTACTTTACAGTATCAGCTGTACTCTACTCTACAGTAGTGGTTCTTAAAGTGAGATTGTTTTTTGGAGGTGCCTGGGATGGCTGTTTTATATGTTACTATAAGCTCGGTTGTTGTTGTTAATATCATGCAGAATATACACGAAGTGCTATATTTGCCTTTTTCTCGCATCGTAGTTATGAAATATATTGCAGCTTTTTAATCTATTTCAATGCAATACAATGCTCAGGGGTGCCCAAGAAAAGCAAGGCGTGTAGTATCAGCAGTAATTTACTCTACAGTATTAGCAATAAATCTTATCATTTGTATTTATTATTTTTTTATAACTATTGATGTAGTGCCTGTAGATATCATATTTGCAAACTGCTGAGCCGTAGCAACCATTTGCGTTATCAATTACTACTTTTTCCACCTGTGACCTTTACGCTTCTGAATGGGTTACTGTCAATGTCGTACTGAGGCCTATGAGACACTGTGTGTACCAGAGGAATGTGAAGAAAAGAGTTATGGGACTGATGAAGAAACTCGTAGATAAGAGGAATAAATTCCGTAAATGAAACTGTTGTGGCGCTATATACTTTATCAATATTCAATCGAAATAATGGTCATAATTTAATTAACGATGTAACCAGACTATTTATCAAGCACCTTTCCAATAACATGCTTATTCTTACCTTTTTCTATAATAACATGAGAAACACATCAATGCAGAAGATGTATTTAAAATGAATAGATATATTAATTATTGCTGTAAATTTATGGTTAAATTTCTTTCTCTTGAATTATATCAAACATTGCACTTTCCATACGAAGATTTTTTTTTATTCTGTTCTAAAAGAACCTTGTGTTCTATTTTTGACAGTGACTCCTCTTACAAATTAGTGTAATTATTTTTAATGGTATTTATTTATAATTTCCCTCCAAATTTGTGATAGGATAATAGTTTGCCTGACATTGACTTAATAGTTGTCACCTGGACAGGGGCATGCAGTTTGCGTAAGTGTTGCCTTATGAGGTCTGGTACTTAGCTGTGAACTAGAGGAAAAACTGACTCTAGTACTTAGCTATGTACTGGAGTCAGTACTAACCTATGTACTGGAGTCAGTACTCAGTACATAACTATGTGCTAGAGTCAGTACTTATTTATGTACTGACTCTGGAACATAGCTAAGTATTGACTCAATATGGTAGTCGTAACCTGTTTCAAGTCGTATTTTGTTAATTAGAGACGCGCCCATCGCTACCAAGATAACGCTATGTCTTTACATAGTAGCTACTATGGATTAGGAACAACACCTAAACTTTTAATGTTAATATATCATGTGTAGAGGTTAATTATTAAAAGTCAATCTTTTTTGCTAAATTGTTTACTTTGACACTATTTTTCATCATTCAATAGAAATAACTCCTTATTCAATTTACGATATAACCTTACTATTTATGAACCATCTTTCCAACCTGCAAAATTGCAAATATAATGTGTATATTATTCTCTTATGTTAAACATTAAGGATAATACTTTCAGTTTCCTATTTTCCAACTAAATTCCCACCAATTCATTTAGTTAACCTTTTATCCAAATCTTCAGAAGAATATAATTAACACTTTATGCCAAACAAATTTTTTTAAAAAATATTTTTTTTATCTAAAAATTTTTTTCTAATAGAAACTTTAGTAAACATCGTACCATGAAAAACAAGCATTTCTACTGCCTATTTTTTCTATATTAAAAAAAGGTAGGCGCTACAAGTCGTAGAGTTGCGTATTGTGTCTGGTAGTGACCTGTCTGGTAGTGACCTGTAGTAACTAGTCTGAAGGTCATACGCCATCTGGTACTTTAACTCTTTTCTTGTTTTACTATCAATATACAAAGTAAACCAAACATTTAATGTTAATATTTCTTGATGTAATAAAAGTCACTTGGATGATTTTTGATTAAATATTTAAAATCTAAGAATCTATACTATTATAAAAGAAGCAAGCAGTCTTGTCTGTCTGTCCGAAGCTTTGATAATTATAAAGGAAAACTAGTCGTTCATGGCGTTATGACTAATGGCCAGTACATATGTATTGATAATACGTATGTGTATTTGAATATAAACATATATCCATTATAATAATTGAATTATCAATGGATGAACAACAGGTACTGAAGTAGTATAAAAAACTACTATATATATATGTTTCTATTCTCAGTTTATTCTCATCTTTTTATTCAGCAGGTGTTAGTTTTTAATGCCCGATAGTGTGTTGTATTAATAGTGTGTAGTCTTTCCATTCAAATTGCTCATTCGTTTCCTCATGTGATGACTCATACCCATTAACAGATGGTGAGTGAGTGCAACAATTCACTGCTAATATGTTAAAAAGAAGGCTTTGCTGGTTTGAATTTAGCACCATTAATATTGGGCAAAAATTCATTATTTGATATAACTGTTCAATTAATTAAATTAAAATTAACATAGATTTTATTAATTCAATTTTTTCAAAGTTATTAATTAATAGAATTGATTATCATACAAATATTTAATATTATGATAATTCAATTGATACTTTTGATAAAATATATTTATTATCTTTGTTATCTACTTCTGTATCAAGTAATTAAGATAATAATTAGGTAAATAAGATAAAGAGTAGATAACAACTATAATGAAGAAAAGATAAGGGTTATTAAAGAAAAGATAAATGAGATAATAATGAAGAGATATATGAAATAGTAAAGATAATGGTTACTTCAATAGGATATACTTTTGAGGAAGTGAAAAGATTTTTGACGTTCATCTCCGTACAGTGATTAATGTGCTGAAAACAGTCTCGCAAAACTCTTCCTAATATTCTTCCATGTATTTCTTATTGGTGTTATTCTTATGTATTCCTATGTTTCGATGACATATAATCATGAATAAATATAATTAAAAATAATAGATCTTCTGATACTCTTTCAGATGCTTCTTATCAGTGGTTTTCGTCACTCTTTGTTTATCAACTGATAAGAAGAAGTGTTAATCTGAGATTAGTGTTCAGTTATACTATCTTGATAACATATACCTGCGTACTATAGTACAGTACGGCGCACTGCAGTATAGCCTGGCGTATTATAGTACAGTACTATACATCTCTAATAGTAATTTCCTTAATTTTTATTCTTGCTAGATATTTTAATATATAGCCATGTGACTTACGTTACTTCTTCCGCTTGCACATCTGCTTTAGTGACACATGTGTTAGCACCTTAGCACATGTGGTAGCACACTCCTTGACCTTCTCCTTCACCCAGTTAGCGGAGTGTTTGCTCATCGGTGGGGAAAAGAGGTGGTGAATGGGAAGAGTGGTGGTGAATCGTGAAGAGTGTTGGTGGTGAAGGGTGAAGAGTGGTGGTGATGGGTAGTGGTGAACAAACGGCTAATCACCCATCAATAATGGGAAGATTGTCTTTTTTTTTTTTTTTACTGCAAAGTTTAATGTTCTGATTCTAACAAATGTTATATTTTCCTGTTTATTCATGGGTCTTTATAAATATTTTTTAATAATTGGTTATTAATATTTGATATCTTTTTGGCTATGTTGTCCTAGGTTTGTTTTCTCGTATTTAGATTTATAGTTACTTATTTTAAATACTGTAACAAACATAGTATATTTCCTATTGTGTATCAATATAATAGTGTTGTATAACTTAGATATAAAGTATACTTGTATAGTAGTAACTATTTAAATATAACGGTATTAATATAACATTTCATTTTAAATTCTTCACCCATTTTTTCTTGTATCGGTTTCAATTGTTCGATTTATTTCATTGCAGACTACTGATAATTAATCTTATTTTATTGTACAATTGAAAAAAAAACTAATATTCTATTGTTCTATTTAGATTAATATATTCATTTCTAAAATGCCAAACCCCATTATTAACAGTTGTCATCTAGCAGTAAAAAATGCATTTGTACTTATTTATTCTAATTAATAACTGTACATTTTCTACCTAGACAAACTAAAGGTCAATACTCTTAAAGTCCAGAATATTAAATTATAATTATATTATTCATATCAATGTTTCTAATTAATTTTTATTGAGTTATATTTATTCAATGTTTCTAATATTAGTTAATATCTATTTATTGTTTCTAGTCTAATTAATTAATTTTCAAATAAGTGTTACCTCACTAACCATCTCCCCCCCCCCCTCTTGGCTAACTATTCCTCTGCCTCGCATTCCACCACACTGCTAATTAACTGCCAATATTTGGCTGACATTGAAGATAATTTAGGCCTATGGCCTTTCACTTCGCTAGGTCAGAGAATGAGTGAACACCTGTGGTAGGTGCACTGTGGTACACAATTTGGTACACGGTGTGCTCTTGTATACTGTGTACATCTTTTTACAATTCATTCTATGCTTTAAAGCCACAGTTAATTATTTTTCACATTTTAAATTAGTTTATCTCAACAATAAAATCTCAAACAATCTCAACAATGGGAGGCGGGGTAGATCCCCCCCCCCCTATTTCCTATATGGGGGGATTACATAGTCAGCTCAGTATATAGCTACTATACAGTATAAGAATTATGATACATCGCTATCAGCACTTGAAAGAGGTCCGTAAGTGCTTTGGTGTACAGGGTGTGCTAGAAAAGATGCTTCTATGTGTATGAAAACTACATAATTAAATACTATTCTTCAGTAACTATCATAAATCTGATAATAATCACAAATGTTAATTTTAAATTTTTTTAAATTAAATTAGAGTTTGGGATGAATTGTTTTTAGTTCCTTCTGACCCATCATTTATTAGACTAGACTTTTTATGAGGGTATCATTTTTGAATACTATTTATCAATTATTATATTCTGCAATTGTTAATTTCATCTCGCATGCATCTTCTCATTAGTGATTCCTTAAAAAGTTACATACCTGTTATTTCATATGTTTTCACATGGTTCACGAAGAGGGAAGTGCTGGCTGCAGTATAACAACACTCTGTGTTTTATTAGGACCAGTGTATGCACGCACAGGATCTTTCTATCCTGTTTGTCACACAAACCACACTTTGGTGTTAATACACAGCAAAGATTTAACCCTACGCATCCTACACTGGGTAAATGTGTTTATTCCTTTATTCTCTTAAAGTTAACTATAGTGTTAATGCATACCTTTTCAGAAGGTAGAAAGCAGGTTGATATTAAGATATAATTATAATTAATAAAGTATTGAGAAAGAAAAAGGAAGACAGACGGTACAATACATACTTTTATTAAAAAAATTGAAATAGTTGTTTTTGAAATATTTATTACTATATTTTTTTTTAATTCAGTTTATTGGTCTGTTGAATGTACATTGTAAAAAGAGAGAAGGTCTTATAATATAGTATATAAACCTCTCTTTTTCAGTTCTAAAATTAAATATATTATAATAACACGATTATCGAAACACAATATCTTATAATTAGCTCATCAAATTATTTTGCATCATGAAAAATGATTTAAATAAATTATATAGGTTGATTATGAAAAGCATTGATTATTTCATAAAGTTTCAAGCATTAATTCTTATATATCTTTATGATGTTGAATCCTCTCTATGATTTAATTCTTTACATTAGTTTTAGAATCGTGTGGGTACTGCTAAGTGGTGTATAAAGCGTTAGAAGCGTGTCTAATGTACAGCCAATGTTATTAAATACACTGTACTTGATTAAATAAACCTTTATTAGGTAGATAAAATATATCTACATAATGTTCTCACCAATTAATAGCTCTGACAGTTTTTCCTCTCATTTGGCAATTAGTTAAAATCACCAACAACCTTAAAAATAGTTTAAAAAGGTGCAAACAAATAAACAGATGAAGTGGTTCATGCCAATGAGTTCTAACTCCTCCCTGTCTGTAAGGGTCAATGTACCACCTTATATACACACAATGTCACCCTTATAGACATGTGTGTCCCAACAGCTATTTCTATTTAGTGCAACTTACGAATTAGCGGTAAATTTCACATCTTCGGTCATATATAAAAAAAGAATTAATTATATTTTTTTATTGGTATTCATGGATATAATATAGCTGATACCAATATAAGAGAAATAATAATTTTTATTATTTACTTATATGACCGAAGATGTGAAACCGACCTATAATTCGAAGATGTGAAACCGACCTATAATTCGTAACTTACCCTATTCCGCTGAAACTTTTTAACGCAAGCCATTACAATTTGCTAATTTATACCTTGTGCCAGTATTTTCATAGTGAAACATGATGTTTATTTCAAATATCCTCAAACACAGGTTCATAATAACTGTTTAGAATCAATAATGCCTTCATTAATTAATTAGCTTTTATAACTGATACTACACTTAATATAACATAGTGCATTGATTCTTACTACTAGCTGTAGAATATATGGCAAATACAATAAAGCAATTTGGCAGTAAGTTTTACAATGTATTGTGTTTGTGATGTTCTTTCTTTTCAGATAACTATAAGTGTCTTAGATTACTGTGTACAAACTATAGCCAGCCAATGGTAGTCACTATTTATTTATTACTTCTAGTGTTACCTTTTCGCCTTTTGAGTTACCTGGTGAGTACTACAAATACTATAGTAAATAAATAACATAGTAGATATATACTACTACAAATACTATAGTAAATAAATATGAATGGAAGACAACTACTCACTATTACACAGGGTTTGGTAGATACCTCAAACAATCGTGGAGTGTGCAGTACAACAAACTAGCGGATACAGCAAACTGTACAAAGCGGCCAAGTTAATAGTAAAATGATAAAATACATAAGTGATCTTCTTCCCCATTGTTAATCAGTACGGTTTATGTTAATCTACGTAACTATTGCTCGTGTTTCACCAAATATCTTCTCATCATTGCAATTACATTAAAATTGTCTTCAATTTTACAATATTTTTAATGCTCACAACACTTCATGTTTTTGTCTCAATTTCTTGCTATAACTTCTTAATTATATTTTTAAATAGTTTCCTCAAGGATGTCCGAAACAAACCGCATGATTGTTATTTCGAACTTTTACCTAACTTAATTTGTGGGCAGAAAGTTTTAGCGTAAAAGGTACTTTTCGGGAGAAATGAAAGAAAATGTTTCGGTAAAATTAGATTATAAAAAACTGACTGTGCAGTGTTACTGACTGTGTCACTGACCGTACAGACAGTGCAGTGTTACTGGCAGTAGCTACTGTTTCGGTGCAGTACAACCTGTGTCACTAATACATGTTTACAGTTATTGTCCCCTTGTTAGAGTCACATGCAAATACACAGTAATTACTACCAATGCTACTAACGTAACTGTTGTCTTTTGACACATCAGGTGTGCTGGTCAGTAGCTACAGTTACCTGCAATTTAAATACATTAGTGATATATAATGAAATTCAGTTATTAATTTAATTCACATTTGTGATTTATCCTTGGGTAATCTAAATAGTTGTTTAATCATTCAGTAAAATTAACACCATTCAACAATTTTATTGTATCATGAAAAATGTAATGTAAACTTAATGTAATAGAATAGTAATTCTACTGTCCAAATTACAACAGTTCGAATACCGATAAGTACTACACTCTGAAAATGATATGTTTGAATATTACATAAGAGTGATAAAAACTACCACTACGTCCTCCCCCTATGTTCATATTAACCCAATGTGTCGTACATCAAATGGCAGTACAGGATGGTATCAGACAGCCATGTACTTCCTATGGTAGTGATGTACTGGTAGAGAAAAGTACAGATGATGGGTGTACTGGCAGAGTAAAGTACAGATGATGGGTGTACTGGTAGAGAAAAGTACAGATGATGGGTGTACTGGTAGAGAAAAGTACAGATGATGGGTGTACTGGTAGAGAAAAGTACAGATGATGGGTGTACTGGTAGAGAAAAGTACAGATGATGGGTGTACTGGTAGAGAAAAGTACAGATGATGGGTGTACTGGTAGAGAAAAGTACAGATGATGGGTGTACTGGTAGAGAAAAGTACAGATGATGGGTGTACTGGTAGAGAAAAGTACAGATGATTGATGTACTGTAGAGAAAAGTACAGATGATGTGTGTACTGGTAGAGAAAAGTACAGATGATGTGTGTACTGTAGAGAAAAGAACATATGATGGGTGTACTGAGAGAGAATAGTACAGATGATGGGTGTACTGTAGAGAAAAGAACATATGATGGGTGTACTGGTAGAGAAAAGTACAGATGATGGGTGTACTGATAGAGAAAAGTACATATGATGGGTGTACTGGTAGAGAAAAGTACATATGATGGGTGTACTGGTAGAGAAAAGTACATATGATGGGTGTACTGAGAGAGAAAAGTACAGATGATGGGTGTACTGACAGAGAAAAGTACAGATGATATGTGTACTGAGAGAGAAAAGTACAGATGATGGGTGTACTGAGAGAGAAAAGTACAGATGATATGTGTACTGAGAGAGAAAAGTACAGATGATGGGTGTACTGAGAGAGAAAAGTACAGATGATGGGTGTACTGACAGAGAAAAGTACAGATGATGGGTGTACTGACAGAGAAAAGTACAGATGATATGTGTACTGAGAGAGAAAAGTACAGATGATATGTGTACTGAGAGAGAAAAGTACAGATGATGGGTGTACTGAGAGAGAAAAGTACAGATGATGGGTGTACTGAGAGAGAAAAGTACAGATGATGGGTGTACTGAGAGAGAAAAGTACAGATGATGGGTGTACTGAGAGAGAAAAGTACAGATGATGGGTGTACTGACAGAGAAAAGTACAGATGATATGTGTACTGAGAGAGAAAAGTACAGATGATGGGTGCACTGACAGAGAAAAGTACAGATGATGGGTGTACTGACAGAGAAAAGTACAGATGATGGGTGTACTGGTAGAGAAAAGTACAGATGATGGGTGCACTGACAGAGAAAAGTACAGATGATATGTGTACTGGTAGAGAAAAGTACAGATGATGGGTGTACTGGTAGAGAAAAGTACAGATGATGGGTGTACTGGTAGAGAAAAGTACAGATGATGGGTGTACTGGTAGAGAAAAGTACAGATGATGGGTGTATGTCCTATGACAGCAAATTAACAATGGAATCTCCGACAATTAAGAAATAAAATTTCAATATAACGAAGTCTCAATATTCGAAACCACAGTGAATTCTTTTCTGACCTTGGTTCGCTTTGTTCTATCTCAGTCTACCGTGTCTGTCACACCTTAATAATCCCCCTACCTATCGATTCTGAACTGACGCCTACTAAATGGTTTTGGCATCACTATGTCGTCATTTGATTTACTAGGGGTAACATTGTAACTATATTGACACAATGATGCCACTGTGTATATCTTACTATTAAGTTATTTCAGGATCTTGACTAATTGAGTGTTTTCTCCATTAACCTAATTATATTTGCTGACTATTCTTTACTAGATAGTGTCACTGTGATGCATTCTACATAATGTGTAATTGTGAATATGCCTTTGGAGGTTGATACTATATGCATTGCAATTATAATAAGTGCATTAAATTGTACAGCTAAGTCTTTTCAAATGTAAATTTCAAACTATGAATGATATTTCAGTTTGTAACCTTGCCTGTTTTTATCATTAACTTTATTAGATATAACTGTTCAAGAAATACTTTTTATATATAATTTAAGTATGATTTTAGAGATATAGCAGTAGCATCAGTTCTCATGTATTACTGATCCCAATCAGTACATACTGCATATATCTCGTGTGTCTCCTGGTTGTCTCTCTAACTTAATTTCCGTCCAAAATATAAAGTTTGTGATGATAATTTAACCGAAGACTCCATTTCACTTTATTTCATAAGAAAATTCTGCACAGTACATTGTACCATCAGATAAAGAAATCACAGCGATGGTAATTTCACAACTTTCTTTCTATTTCCACATAAGATTTAAATTTTACTATTCCTCCTCCTTGTACCTAAACCAAATTAAAATATCTACGAGTATTAGCAATGTTTTTAACTTCTTAACAGTGACTTCAGTGACTCTTTTCACTTATTGTTCGGTAAATTATGACTTATCAGGCAGTTGCATATTTTCGTTTTTACATGTAAGAAAACAATATTAGGTATATATAATTTTATTAATTTAACATGTTTATTGATATCAATGATACTTTCAGGTATCATGGATACCAATTGAAATAACCCCTTAAATTGTTAAAATAAATTCTAATATGATCGAAAATGTGGAACTGTTCGATAATTCGTATCTTACCCTACATGATCTGCGCTAAATTCTAACTCAAATGTGTAAATTATCACCGTAGATTTGTTGCTCGTTTTCTATGAATTTTTCTGATCAGTTTTCTGTGTTACTTTTAGGGGATTCTAATATATATTAATTACCTGTATGACTTTATTTATTGTAAGTTCAGATTTAGTTTATTCTTATACTTTAAATAATCTTTAAACATGCTAATAAAGTTTTTTTCCTTTGACAGAATTTAGTAGTGGGCAGACTTCGAGACCAAACACTCCTGGCGAAAAAGCTCAACCAAGGGTTCTGAAGAAACAAATAGCTACATCCAATTTACTTAGAAACTTACCAGTGTGTTCTCAGTCTGCTAGAGAAGGGAACTCTGCTTACAGGAACCAGAACTTCCATCAGAACCAGAACCTACAGTCCTCTTCCCAAGCCCTTCCCTCGGAGGTTCCTAGTCACCTACAGCAGCAGGTTCTGTCCTCTCTCCTGCAGAAAGGTTCCTTGCCAGATCAGCTCCGTAAGCACATTGAGGAGCAGATTCTGGTGCACCAAAAGCACTATCAGAAGTACATCAGAAAGGCACATAAGAACACTCTACTTGAGAGGTAACTATGATGTATTATATCACTCAAAGTTGACATAATTTAATTTAATAAACTCCTTCTTATTACCATTAAATCTTCTACTGGAAAAATATTTAATTTGAATTGTTGCTAATATTCCTTTATCTTTATCAAGTTTTTAGTTATAATGTTGATATTTCTCATGTTCCCCCCAGTTCCACCTCTTCTCTATTTGGTGGAAGTGTCTCTAGTCGCTCCCTGCAAACCCCCTCCTTGGATAACCCGGAGGAAGTCAGTGCATTCGTTCAAACCCTCAGGAAGGAACGGTGGGTGGAAATCTTACCCTTTGCTTTAGTGAAAGAAGTATATCCTCTCTACCATTTAAATTGGATATAACCCATTCAACCCCCAATGAAGCCCCTTTGTTATTACCCCCCACTTATCTCTACCAATCTCCACCAGGTCTCGACTGTTGCAAGAGATAGACTCTGAGGAAAGAGAAAGGCAAGTCTTCAACAGCCAGGTGGAAGAGTTGACACGCAGACTCCACCACAGCAGAGGTGGAAGTGATCAGGTGAGTGGTGAAAGTTATTTTGTTAGGAGTGGAAATGACCAGCTGAGTGGTGGATATGACCATCTGAGTGGTGGAAATGACCAGCTGAGTGGTGGAAATGACCAGCTGAGTGATGAAAGTGACCATGTTAGAGGTGGAAGTGACCAGGTGGTTGGTGAATATGATCAGGTGATTAGTGGAAGTGCTTTTATTAGTGGTGGAAGTGCTTACTGTTGTTTACCCTTCTACCCCTAGATTTTGTAACATTTAGTTATCTTGTTCCTTACTATCTATTGGGGTGCTTCAACTAAGTATTTATTATACAAGAATCTCTTTCTTTTCATTGTGTCTCAACATAACTACATTAATTCTTCTCAATATGAATCAAATGACCATATATTGTTGAGAAATATACATTATATAGCTACCTATTAAATTATTATTGTATATATTTGTTACTGATTGAGACAAAGTACAGCTCTATACAGCTATCTATATTTTATTATTTCACTGTTGCCGGCCAGCAGGAGCATGAGAAGAAGATTGCAATAAGATTTAATGCAAATACCATAAATTTCTAATTGCCATAAAAAAGTGTGTTTTCTACTTTCATATTGCAAAATATATATAAATAATGCTCAATATAAAATTTATACACAATATAAATTAATACAAAATAAAGCATTTCGTGGACGAAATGTCCGTTGGACGAATTGTCCGTGGAAGAAATGTCCGTGCACGGCTCTATACATAGGTTATGATTGTTGTTGTTGATCATTTCACCTATAGCTACCTTCATCCGTACTTCACCGATTTATTTATTTTAGTTTTAATTGGAAGAGCATAGCTATGTCTTTATAGCTAATTAGAGAAATTTGAATAATTCTCTTCAAAAATGGACTTTTCAGTAATTTAGATGTTGTTACATTGACTATTTTCAAGTAAAAGATACAGTCAAGCTCATGAGTTATAAAATTTTAGTTCCTCATGAATATCTAGTACGAAATTTTTGACGTATATCGTTTTCTATAATTTAAACATAGAAAATAACTACTTCATAACTCAGGACCACTTCATAACTCAGGTCCTTAATAAATCGGCAGTTTTAATGTACTCACATCTCTGCTATCTCTGGGGGTGTGTACCCCAGGGGTTACACTCTATGAGATATCACATTACCATTCTTAACCCTTTATTCAAGGGAATTCCTTCCCATTCATCTTTGTTTCCCCTCATCGTTTCCCCTTTTCTTTGCTATTTTCTACCAGTCTGTTCTTATACCTCGTGGCGGAAGGTGTGCTGGTGTCTGTGTCGCTCATTGCATTGTTTGTTATCATTTAAATACCTCATATCGATTGCTAAAGTGCAATGGTGGTCAGGCTGCACTAAAAAATGTGAAAATGTTTCTTTGAATAATTAATTTTGAAAGAAGTGAAATACCTTAATTTAATCAACCAAAAAAATTGAATGACAGGATGTTAAATTGAAAATATTTTGTTTAATTAGAAAAAAATACTATAAAATTGATGTGCATAATAATGATATTCTCATATAAAATATTGAATTTATGAAAAATATTTAAATATACATAAAAACATGTGTTTATTTATCAATTTTGAACTGTAATTTCCTCCAACATAGCGATGCAATTTAATACTTTATTTTATACTGATAAGCATATGAAATTATTTAATATGCTCTAATACTATCATTCAGACCCATATCATGAACCAACTGAAGGTAGCACACCGCGTGTATAATCTCTTAAATTATATACAGATTACACGTTTCTTCTTTTGCAATTTATTCACTTTTAGTTTTGCTTTTGCATTCAGGTACAACAAAAGAATTTCTTTCTGACCATCACTAAAATTGGTGTTTCAGCACTTAGTGTTAGTGTTTCAGCACTTAGTGTTAGTGTTTCAGCACTTAGTGTTAGTGTTTCAGCACTTAGTGTTAGTGTTTCAGCACTTAGTGTTAGTGTTTCAGCACTTAGTGTTAGTGTTTCAGCACTTAGTGTTAGTGTTTCAGCACTTAGTGTTTCAATACTTAGTGTTTCAGCACTTCGTGTTTCAGCACTTAGTGTTAGTGTTTCAGCACTTAGTGTTAGTGTTTCAGCACTTAGTGTTAGTGTTTCAGCACTTAGTGTTAGTGTTTCAGCACTTAGTGTTAGTGTTTCAGCACTTAGTGTTAGTGTTTCAGCACTTAGTGTTAGTGTTTCAGCACTTAGTGTTAGTGTTTCAGCACTTAGTGTTAGTGTTTCAGCACTTAGTGTTAGTGTTTCAGCACTTAGTGTTTCAATGCTTAGTGTTTCAGCACTTCGTGTTTCAGCACTTAGTGTTAGTGTTTCAGCACTTAGTGTTAGTGTTTCAGCACTTAGTATTAGTGTTTCAGCACTTAGTGTTAGTGTTTCAGCACTTAGTGTTTCAGCACTTAGTGTTTCAGCACTTAGTGTTAGTGTTTCAGCACTTAGTGTTAGTGTTTCAGCACTTAGTGTTAGTGTTTCAGTACTTAGTGTTAGTGTTTCAATACTTAGTGTTTCAGCACTTAGTGTTAGTGTTTCAGCACTTAGTGTTTCAATACTTAGTGTTTCAGCACTTCGTGTTTCAGCACTTAGTGTTAGTGTTTCAGCACTTAGTGTTAGTGTTTCAGCACTTAGTGTTAGTGTTTCAGCACTTAGTGTTAGTGTTTCAGCACTTAGTGTTAGTGTTTCAGCACTTAGTGTTAGTGTTTCAGCACTTAGTGTTTCAATACTTAGTGTTTCAGCACTTAGTGTTTCAGCACTTAGTGTTTCAGCACTTAGTGTTTCAGCACTTAGTGTTAGTGTTTCAGCACTTAGTGTTTCAATACTTAGTGTTTCAGCACTTAGTGTTTCAGCACTTAGTGTTAGTGTTTCAGCACTTAGTGTTTCAGCACTTAGTGTTAGTGTTTCAGCACTTAGTGTTAGTGTTTCAGCACTTAGTGTTAGTGTTTCAGCACTTAGTGTTAGTGTTTCAGCACTTAGTGTTTCAATACTTAGTGTTTCAGCACTTCGTGTTTCAGCACTTAGTGTTAGTGTTTCAGCACTTAGTGTTAGTGTTTCAGCACTTAGTGTTAGTGTTTCAGCACTTAGTGTTAGTGTTTCAGCACTTAGTGTTAGTGTTTCAGCACTTAGTGTTTCAATACTTAGTGTTTCAGCACTTAGTGTTAGTGTTTCAGCACTTAGTGTTAGTGTTTCAGCACTTAGTGTTAGTGTTTCAGCACTTAGTGTTAGTGTTTCAGCACTTAGTGTTTCAATGCTTAGTGTTTCAGCACTTCGTGTTTCAGCACTTAGTGTTAGTGTTTCAGCACTTAGTGTTAGTGTTTCAGCACTTAGTGTTTCAGCACTTAGTGTTTCAGCACTTAGTGTTAGTGTTTCAGCACTTAGTGTTAGTGTTTCAGCACTTAGTGTTTCAGCACTTAGTGTTTCAGCACTTAGTGTTAGTGTTTCAGCACTTAGTGTTAGTGTTTCAGCACTTAGTGTTAGTGTTTCAGTACTTAGTGTTAGTGTTTCAATACTTAGTGTTTCAGCACTTAGTGTTAGTGTTTCAGCACTTAGTGTTTCAATACTTAGTGTTTCAGCACTTCGTGTTTCAGCACTTAGTGTTTCAGCACTTCGTGTTTCAGCACTTAGTGTTAGTGTTTCAGCACTTAGTGTTAGTGTTTCAGCACTTAGTGTTTCAATACTTAGTGTTTCAGCACTTAGTGTTTCAGCACTTAGTGTTTCAGCACTTAGTGTTAGTGTTTCAGCACTTAGTGTTAGTGTTTCAGCACTTAGTGTTAGTGTTTCAGCACTTAGTGTTAGTGTTTCAGCACTTAGTATTAGTGTTTCAGCACTTAGTGTTAGTGTTTCAGCACTTAGTGTTAGTGTTTCAGCACTTAGTGTTAGTGTTTCAGCACTTAGTGTTTCAGCACTTAGTGTTAGTGTTTCAGCACTTAGTGTTAGTGTTTCAGTACTTAGTGTTAGTGTTTCAATACTTAGTGTTTCAGCACTTAGTGTTAGTGTTTCAGCACTTAGTGTTAGTGTTTCAGCACTTAGTGTTAGTGTTTCAGCACTTAGTGTTAGTGTTTCAGCACTTAGTGTTAGTGTTTCAGCACTTAGTGTTTCAATACTTAGTGTTTCAGCACTTAGTGTTAGTGTTTCAGCACTTAGTGTTTCAGCACTTAGTGTTTCAGCAATTAGTGTTTCAGCACTTAGTGTTTCAGCACTTAGTGTTTCAGCACTTAGTGTTTCAGCACTTAGTGTTAGTGTTTCAGCACTTAGTGTTAGTGTTTCAGCACTTAGTGTTAGTGTTTCAGCACTTAGTGTTAGTGTTTCAGCACTTAGTGTTTCAGCACTTAGTGTTAGTGTTTCAGCACTTAGTGTTTCAGCACTTAGTGTTTCAGCACTTAGTGTTTCAGCACTTAGTGTTTCAGCACTTAGTGTTTCAGCACTTAGTGTTTCAGCACTTAGTGTTAGTGTTTCAGCACTTAGTGTTAGTGTTTCAGCACTTAGTGTTTCAGCACTTAGTGTTAGTGTTTCAGCACTTAGTGTTTCAGCACTTAGTGTTTCAGCACTTAGTGTTTCAGCACTTAGTGTTTCAGCACTTAGTGTTTCAGCACTTAGTGTTAGTGTTTCAGCACTTTGTGTTTCAGCACTTCGTGTTTCAATACATCTCAACTGGTCATTTTTGTTTATCATCATATAATTATTTTGCTGAAATTGATCACACTAAAGTTGGTGTTTTTTTTCACGATCTGTTTGTGTACAAACAAACAGTGTTTCACTGTTTCGTGACAGTTATTCACGATGAATGAAGTACAGTCACTAGCAGTCTCTTCTCTGTCCTTCATTACAGTGAATGCTGTGCACTTACTTACATCATTTGTAGGCTTACTAGTTATTGGACACTTCTACATTGTCGATTCTAAAAGAAGAAATATGTAATCAAGATCATAAAAAGTTGAATCATAAAATAATAAAATGTAATCTTATAATTTTGAATATACCATTTTAATTATGAATGTATTCCTTATGTGGAATGTAACCCAGTTTTAAAATGTTAGTTATCTATTTACATACATCATCAACAATTTATTTATGGAATTAATTTGAAATTGCAATCATCACAATCTGTAAAGTTAAGTTCGTTCAAAAAGTATTTGACTGAACACTGTTGTGGTAAACATTATTTCTTTTCACCATTTCTCATTTACCATTTTTCATTCACTATTTTTCATTCACCATTTCTCATTCACCATTTCTCATTCACCATTTTTCATTCACCATTTCTCATTCACCATTTTTCATTCACCATTTTTCATTCACCATTTCTCATTCACCATTTCTCATTCACCATTTCTCATTCACCATTTCTCATTCACCATTTCTCATTCACCATTTCTCATTCACCATTTCTCATTCACCATTTCTCATTCACCATTTCTCATTCACCATTTCTCATTCACCATTTCTCATTCACCATTTCTCATTCACCATTTCTCATTCACTATTTCTCATTCACTATTTCTCATTCACCATTTCTCATTCACCATTTCTCATTCACTATTTCTCATTCACCATTTCTCATTCACCATTTCTCATTCACCATTTCTCATTCACTATTTCTCATTCACTATTTCTCATTCACGTACTAAGCTCTAAGTCAAAAGTTAATCTTTTTCTTCACCTTTGAGCTTTTAATTTGCCCAGGTAATGAGCGTGAGGCAATAACAGCCTTGTGAGCGCTAGTGGTCAACCAGCTGGTTATGCTGGGGCTTGACCTCTGGGGTTAAAACACTGCTAGTTGTTTGCATACGCAACTATTGCTAGTTAGTTTCTTAGCTTCAGCTAGTTGATTAGTTTTCTCTTACTAATTAGCTGCAAATAGTGCGTTTTGTATCAGCCTAGTATTTTTGGATACAAGTAACTAATTATTTCAGTCTAGTGGGTACCTGCCCTGAAAATATTAAACTGCACTGTAACTATTAGTTACTCTCTAATATGTTGGTGATGGAACTTATGTTCTTTAGCTCTAATTTGAATTAGTAAATAGTTAATTAATTCCATTTGAGGTTGAGCATATTTTTTCATTTAAAGTTTTTTTTCATTTTTAGCTGCATACGGGTTTTTGGTATTTCATTGAGGAGAATGTTTCCGATGGTGTGTTTCCGATGGCATGTTTCATTAGGGTAAGCCTATTGGTAGAAACATTATGATAACACCATTCAGAATTTATTAAGATATAGAGAGTCATAAACGAAGTATTTTTTTTTGCAGACCTGAAAACTAAATTCTTTCTATTTTTATTTATTTTTAATGACTTATTGATTTTTTGTACATAAAAACAATCAAATAGAGTTATAAGAGTTAGAGTACAAATAGAGTTATCTTATGCATTAGTAGATAGTAGAACTCCTCTATAGTGAACTCCAACTGGTTCACTCCACTATAGAGGATACGAGAATGAATAGAAAACTGTACTTTTCATGGCAGCCTACACAAAACAGTTTCTTTCTTTTTCAAATAAATTCATTATACAGGGTATTTCATTTCTCAGAACACTAAGAATGAGAATGTTTCACTACACATGACTTCATTATAGAGGATTTGTATTGGTAGTAATTTACTATTATAAAGATGCATAGAAAATTCAAAGCAATTTGTGGCAGACTAAACTAAAGATGTTCACTATAGAGGTTAGTTCGTTATACTGGGGTCTTCTATTCGGGATAGTTCACTATACAGGAGCTCTGTAATTAATTGTTATGTGAAGACATAGCAATTTCTAAATTCGTAATCACCTTAGAATGAAGGTGAATATGGAGGAAGTTACCTTAGCCTCTGTTACTCTGTAGAACAGAATTCACTACTTTATTACTAAAAGAAATGATGAAAGTCTGATGAAACTGTGAAAGAATATTACTGTGAAACTTTTATTATACTCATCAACTCGGACCACAAAAATGAGGTACAAAACAGAGTATGTTCAGAGACGTGAAAAAAACTTTCTTACAAATATTCTGTTTTCATTTTTTCAAACTCAGAAAATACAATACAAATCGATCGGATGTTTGTGCTTTCTTGAGTCAAAGGTCTCCTATTTTTACTATAAACTCATTTTAACCATTCAAATGATGAATGATCTCTAAGAATTAAACAACAGCAAAGTGTTTAATAAATGACTCGTAGTCTGAGAATACATTTTTACGTAGTTTGCCACCGTAAGACTGCACAGTGAGTCATGCACTATCGATTGATGCACGTGCAATGACTCATAAGTAGATTGGTACAGTACGTAAGACCAATTTGAAGTTATATTACCTAGAAAGAAACAATCAAACGGATTAACTATATTTATTGTGATCCTATTTCGACAATTAAAAACTATTAATTTGTGATGTGAATTATTTTAGAATTACCATTAAATATTCAACATTATAGATATAATTTTAGTTTTCACTATTCAGTTATATTGAATAACTGAAAACAATTAGCTATTTTATTATTTAAATCTGGTACCTCTCTAATATTATTAATTGCATCAAATTAAACTAATGAGGAAATATTGAGAAACATTGGCATCTATTTTTTTGCAACTTAATACCACAAACAACTAACTTTTGTTTGTAAATCGCCCTGTCTTTATTAGTACACAGTGGGGTTAGTTACGAATTATCGGTCAGTTTCACTTCTTCGGTCATAAAACTATATAATAATTTATTCTTATTGGTATCTATGAATCATGGTTACCAATTAATTCATTATTTTTATATCGTTTTTTCTTTTATGACGGAAGATGTGGAACTGACCGATAATTCATAACTTTCCCTATACACATTAACTTCTAGAGGAAGATATACTTCTTAATTCAATAGCACTCGTTTTATCAATTCTCTGATGTATCCCACCATGTGGTTATCGTTCCCCGTATGTGGTACTGGTATATCCCATTGATCATGATACCGTCACGGGGAGCACCGCCCCTCCACCCCCTTACCTCACTGACTGTATATCGATCTCCACTCTCCTGCTCACCTTCGTTAATTACCCATTTTACCTGCCTTAGCATCATGGTAGCGTCTTGGTTACATTCAACATTCATTCGAATTTATCCACAAAACATAGACAAGTCTGTACAATTGATACACATGTTTAGTTGAAACATTGAGTTAGAATAAAGAATACAGCAATATAGCTTTAATTATATTATCACCTGTATTACTGTTTGTTTTATATCAAAGGAATTAATTGATTTATTTCACAACGTACAGTGCATTTAACTTTTTTAAATTTTGATAGTTTGCAGCTTCAGATTTTCAGTAGTTAAATTTAAAAAAAATCCAATATATTTTAAATTATTTTTAAAACTTGGTTTCAGAACTTTCTGAATTTTATACTTTTCAATTAAATGCATGAATATCAAATTAATTCTTTTCTGTACAAGCTTCCTCTAGAATACATTTCCAACTGATAGTTGTAACCACCGAACATATTAGCTAATCTGTGTTATTACTCGGGTAAATGTGTAGTGCTTATACTCGAGATGGGGCTGCTAGTGAACTATCTACCAAAGTAACATAACTAGAAATATCTACCTACTCACTACTCGGGAATATATTACATTTTATTCTATTGCCCCCAGTGAATGTAAGAGAGAGTGCGTCCCTTGGGCCCCGAACTATTGTAATTTGATTTATATATATTTTTTAGAAGTTTTTCCTTTTTCTAACGCTACTTGCAGTTTTAGAGGATAACGCTAGACTTATGCTCTTCAACTTACAACTACGAGGTCTACCATTTTTGTGTTAGGTAGACTCTAAGGCTTCATTTACTATTACCTCTTCATTTTCCTCTTAGATTTTTGTGTTAGGTAGACTCGTAGGTTTCATTTACTATCATCCCTTCATTTTCCTCTTAGATTTTTGTGTTAGGTAGACTCGTAGGTTACATTTACTATCACCTCTTCATTTCCTCTTCCATCCGTGAGTGCATACATTGTTCACGAAGTAGCTTTTCTGCATCCATTATAGCTTGTCACCAAATAATGTTAATGCGATTTTGTCCACGAAGACACTCCCCTTTCTGTCTGCTGCTTTCATTCCCTTGTACTTAATTCTCTTTTGACGTCAGTGATATGGCCTTTGGTTCCGAAGCAGACTTTAAACTCCCAACTTACTAATTAATTATTTTCTTACTTTATAAACTGCAGAAGTAGAATGTATTTCTCACATATTTGGTCATGTTGTTATAATTATATGGTATTATTGATTGCGTATGAAAAGTTTTGTAATTTGGCATAACTTTGCTCTGAACAATCCTCATTTAGAGTGGATTAAATGCTTCCTGAAGTCTAGAAGAATTTTTCGAAAAAGTTTTATCATTTTATTAATCCTAAAGAAAATTCAGAAATGTACCGTACATCGTACACCCACTTCTTCAATTAAGATGTACATCTTCTACGTTCTCATAATTAATCACCTATTTAATTCTCCTTTGGATGTTATTTAGGGTGCATTTTGTACATACACTATCTACACATACACACAAACACACACTTGGCAGCATCTCCTTCACATTTCACGTACAGTCACTGAGTATGTACACATGCATGTTATTCCTACCTATATGAACTGTTGCATATTTTTTGTGATGTCTTATAGTTTTTTATAGTAACATATACCTATGTGTACGCATCACATGACCGATTTCTATATTTACCTATAAATCATATAGTTCAATATCTACGTTCATGATCTGCTAAAGATATGTTAAACCTAAAACTAATTAATTCTTCCCAGTAGATTTTTTATGTATATAAAATGATGGTGAAATGAACATTATAATGTCTTTCTTCAGTGGAATACACGAATGCCGACATTTTAAAATAAGTTAGTGACGGCGTGGACAAATTCCAAGAAAAGAAAATCAGGCAGTCTTGAACATGAACAACAGTAAAACCTCTATCAACCGAAATTCAGATACCAAATACCCAGAGCAATGCTCTGCATCCAGCGAAAGTTCATTCGAAAAAGAAGTCCAATTTAGCAAATCTTGTGACAATGTCAAAAGCAAAAGATTTTCGGACAGCAGTGTCGGTGAATCCAAGAGATCTTCAGTCAAACGTCGCAGCTCTCATAGGTCGGTCAATTCTGACGAAGGAGCAAAACGGCTCCATTCAGCTAGGTCTAGTCACACCCTGTCCTCTAAGAAACCTAGCTTTAGAGAATCCAGCAATCCACCTACTAGATCCGGGTCTGTCAAAAGATCAAGCAGATTGTCAACTGAGAATGCCGATGCTCCTACCAATAATGAACGACGTCCTTCTGAGCATTCGTTTGCTCAGATAGCGATAGACTCTGCAGTTGAAGCAGGAGTGGCTTTGTTGCGACTGGTTATGCAGAAATCAAAAAGATCTAGTGCATTATCGTCTCGTGAAGACGTCTCTATTCCCAGCAATGACATACCACCCTGGATGCAAGAAGGCCCACCTATTCGTCCTGCTCCTTTGCCGCCAGTTGACTACTTCCAGGATGAAGTTTCGATGAGAAGTACGACTAGCCTAGCGGGACACACGTATGAAGTTATGAACTTCAAAGATGGCGGAACAATTGCTCCTTCCAATAGTATAAACGCCCTCAACGACGAAGTCTCTTATGAAAATTTTCCTAATGATTCTGGCGGTATATGTCATCCATCATCTCGAAAATCATCCTCTCGCCGTAAAAAGAGAAAATGTAAAACCAAGGCAACAGAAACTGTTGAGGATTGTTTCATTTTGAATTTTAATGAAACAATCGATGATAATACCTCTTCCTTAGGTGATATATACAACATACCTTGTCCTTCTCCCACTGAGTCACTGTGCCCAACTCCTCCTTTAAGAAATGCTTCTCTATACCAAGACAGTGAGCCAAAATCGACTCTATTTTGCACTCAACTTCCAGTATCTCCACCCGCTGTTTCTGCTATATCCAAAATGTACATTCCTATTACAGAGATTCCTAATTCCGAGGACGCCAATCCTCGGGTTTTATCCGAAGAACAAGCTGGAGAAACTTACGAATCGACAGCAAGATCAGTTCCTTCAAAACCAAAGGTTCAAACTACTGAACTACCTCAATCTATTTTAAGTGAACTTAAGGTTAACTCATCAAAGAATATTTACACTAAATCTCAATTTAATATCAACCCATACAGTTGTGCTCCTTATGTACAACGAACTCAAATAGAATTTCCCAAGTTTAGAAAATCGATGCAGATAAATTTGCAGAATCCTAAAGATACCATCAAGAGTGCCAAGAAAACCAAAATCTATTTAAAGAGTAACTCTTGTGATGGTGACAGCTTAAGTTTGAAGAGTTGTAACACCGGGTCTGGCAAACCGTCTTTACTCAATAGGCTTCGTAAATCACTACGATTACCTTCTTTCGACAACTCTGGTGGTTCGGCTCTGGATTTGAACTTCAATGTCGGAGAACACAGAAGGAAAAGTCACAGAAGAGCTTCAAGCGAATCTTATCTTGACAACCCTTACTCTAGGAGCAGGATTAGAGGTAAATTGGACAAAGCACACTCTATTGCCGATCCTGTGGAGGACTTCAAGAAGTTCAGAGCCACTGTTCCTCGTAAATTCAAAACTCTAAGTCATAAAGACCTGAAACAACTGAATAGTTCACGGGAATGTACTGATACCACATCTACTGCTAAGGTAATGACCTTTATTGGAGTGATTTGAAGAAATTTTTTTTTAAATACCATTGTATAGAAAAAAGCTCTTTATGATGATCTCTCTGAAAATAATGTCATTCTAATTTTGTCTCTACTTTATTCGAGGCACTTTATTATTTATTGGGTTTCAAACCTTGAAAAATATGTCTTACCAATGAAGCTGAGAAAGTTAAGCATTAATTTACGAGTGGTGAGAAGCAGGCTCCTTGCCAGCGCTTATTTCTTACATATTCTACGCATGCTTTTAATTATTCTCCTTCTGTTCTTTAAATATCTGTGTGTGCCCCAATATATTTCACGCTAACGATTCTATCAAAGGTGTTTACATTTTCACACTTGAGTATTCAGGGCATTTTAAAAGCTTGTGAATTATAGCATGCAAGGTTAATCGCGTTAACGATTTAGAACATTAAACGCCATATATGAGTGAAACTGCTTTAGTTTTTAAGTTGAGGGTCTTTGTTTAATATAAATAGTATAGATTAAGAAATACCTTTTTTAATATTGTTATCCTTGTCTCTTTTTTGTTTACTTGAGATTATTCTGTTCGTGAGAGTGATTGTTTTTCTGAGGTTATTTAGCAGTGACTGTAGTGTGTCATCCTGTGGTAAATACTGTCTGTCAGAGGTTTACATGTATGCTAATTATCTGAAGTCAAAGCTAACTTGGTTATTGTTTACAGAATTTCATTCTACCTCAACAAAAACATATCATCAGTAGAATGACTTGGTTCTAATTAGGCTCGTGTATATAATACATTTTTCGAATAGGTGGTTCATATATACATTAGTGGATAAAAAGAGATAGGGTAAGTTCTTAATTATCGGTCAGGTCCCCATTTTCGGACACGTAAGAGAAAACGATATAATAATAATTCTTTAATTTTAATTTTTATTGGTATCCATGATACCTGCAGGTATCATAGATACCAATAAAAATTAAATAATAATTATTATTATATCGTTTTTTCTTACGTGTCCGTAAAGGGGGACCTGACCGATAATTAAGAGCTTACCCGAATTACTTTTCTAGCGTCTGATGCATCTTTTTGTTTGTCGACAGAGTGCCGAGTGTCGTCATTTGGAAGGAGAGATCAGGAGACTCAAAGAGATCGGTAGTCACAGACTGGGCTCACCAAGCACTGCTAACAGACGAAGACACCATCGTCTGCACGCCATCAACAACATCGAGAAAACAATCCAGCGCTTGAATCACTACCCAAGCGAACCCCTGTCCAAAAGTCAAACCCGCAGCTGGTGCTCCAATTCTGATTCCAATCCCGATTCGTCTCAGTTACCGGACACGTTGAGGGACGGTCTTGCTTCACTGAATTCATCGCTGTGCAAGAGTGGCTCTAGTCAAGGGGATTGGCGGCCTCTGAACAACTCTGCTTCCTCCACAGCTACATCGTGCCTCCGGGAGTCTTCCATAGAAGAAGAACCCTCCTCTTCCATTAACTTGAACCCTTCTCCCTGCACCTCCCACAGCACCGTCTCCTCTGAATGCAAGGACTCCTCTTTGGGGACATGGTATGAGCAGTTGAGGAGCGGAGGAAGGCCTAGATATGAGAATGCTCCTCAGGTCAAATCAGTAGACAGCTCCAAAGCCTTTAATAATACAAACAAAAACATGGATTTGGTTAATGCAAATCTGGTAAGATATCTACCCCTCGTATTATACTGACTGTCAAATGTTACAATCATTTATCTTATTATCATAATTATTAACATATTTAATAAAGTTCATCAGTAAAGTTATTGTTGTAGCTAAAAGCAATATTTCATGTTATTTAATGGTCACTTCTAAGACCATTGATTAGTATTTCTTCAATACTATTCCATTGTTTTTTCTCGAAAGGTTGAAATTGCAGAATTAGTTAATTCCTACCTCTAAAACACGTTTTCGCTTTTACACAGAGCTGACTGCACCCCAACCGCTCAATGCAATGCGATTAAAAATGTACATTAAATAACCTGAATCATAAGAATAGGGTAAGCTCTTAATTATCGGTCAGTTAAACATTTTCGGACACGTAAGAATTTTTTTTCTTACGTGTCCGAAAATGTTGAACTGACCGATAATTAAGAACTTATCCTAGTTATAAAATAATTATAACTATAAAATATATTTTCCGAAAATCATTAACTGTAGTAAGCAAGTTAAGTGAGTTTTTGTTACTCTTTCGCTCACCATCTTCTCCCTCAACAGAACATAGATGATACAATGGACCCCGACTCTTTGGACTCGGACCTCCTTCCCCCCGACCACACAACCCCCCATTCTGAAGGGGGAAACTCCCTACCGGAGGGAGACATCCCCAAACTCCCCACCGCCATCGAAGCCGTTCTTAGGGGAGTGTGGCCCTTTGAAAAGGCACTCTGGCACTCCAGTCCAGCTTCAGTGGGGCCATGTCATGAGAATAACGGTGTGCCGGTAAGTCATCTTCAGTCCTAAACTACCTTCTAACTTTTTAACCATAGCAGAGTACTTTTAATCACTAGCTATCAACAGTATCTCTGTAATCCAGTAAAACTTTCTCTCTGCTCTAAGGTAGGTTTTGTGATGAATTGCCTGATTTTCTTGGAAAATTAGAGTTCAGCTCCGCCACCTATATTCGATATTTTGACAATTATTATAAGTAAAATGAGCCCTTTTAATACATTTATTCAAGTTGCTAGCTATATCATTTTTTGTGCAAGTACTTTGTTGTTTTTAGTTTATTACAACAAACTGGATTAAAATCTATAAGTTGTAAGAAGTGTATTCCTTCTTAAATTGTTAAGTAGTGTTCATGAAAAACGTCTTAAAATTGAGGATCTTTATTGAATATAAATACGATAGATTAAGAAATATATTGTTAGGATATTGGAAATCGACGGCGGACTTAAAACTTCAACAATAATAATTTTCTTATTGTAATAATAAATTTGCTGATTTTAATTTATAATAATGTATGTATCAATAGCCAATTGTTATAGATTTTCGGTTCTATGGTTTTTTTTCTATCCCAGTCCCTAGTTAATTTTTGCCTGTATCTCTTGTGTGACTAACCCCCTTCCCTGCCCCCATTCAGAGCGATCCCCCCGGCATCATGGCTACCTCCAGTGTCACCAACAGACGAGCTCACAGTCAACAGCTCTTGCTGTCCAATAAGGTAAATCTACTATATTCATTACGTTGTTATAATCATTCATCCTACTTTGATTGAAAAATTCATCCATTTATCATTTTTTTTTTGGTTTCAAGCTTTCGAATAGAATGATTTCTATGCATCAACAGGACTTGAGCTTATATTTCGATTAGTATCCATGATACCAATAACAATATAAGTTCAAGTCCTGACGATGAATGGATATCTTTCTATTCGAAAGCTTGAATACAAAAAAAAATACGTTCAACGTTGACTTTCATCTGGATGCTATTTCATGTCTCAAGTCAGTCCCAGACCACCTAACCTCCCCCCCCCCCCCTTTCCCAGGTGGAGATGGTCTATGGTCTGCTCTCAATGTTCTCGTCAGGCGACAGGGCAGACATGAGTAAAACACTACTGGCGATGTCTTCTTCACCTGACTCCTGCGTGGCACTCAGACAGTCGGGATGTCTTCCTCTCATTATACAGGTGAGTGTCTGAGTCATGTATAGTGTACAGGCTACAGTAGATCGTACAGATAGGATTAATGGCCTGAGATGGACCTGAAGCCCATATCAGTGGCATTCTGAGACTAGACTCCTAGTGCTGAATCTATACTGAACTCTGAGCTTTTTCCAGGCCTTTATATAGTCTTAGCATCTTAACCAGAACTCACTAATGAGATAAAAGACCGTCCAACTAATTCTCATAGGCCTCAACTAACCACAAGTATTCTAATTCTTTTCCTGACACACCTAAAGCACATCATTAGCTATGTATTTTATTACTTTGTGAGCAAGATACCTAAACTAATTAGCTAGCATTATAATTCCGAATGCTATAATAGATTCAGTCTCATTTATTCAATTGATAGCTCGAAATTGACTTAGATTTGAATGCAATTTTAATGTCAATTTGAAACAGCTGTTAATTAATGTTTATTAAATTTTCTAAATACAGAATATAAATTTTCTATTTAAAAATAAGTATCTATTTATTATTTTAGCTCTATTTAGAAATATAGCTAATCATTTATTTAATTCCTCTATGCAGTTAGTCAACAAATTATTGACTAGAATCTGAAAGAGAATTTCTCTCACATGATATTATCACCATTCAATGTTTCAATCCAAGCACACTTACTTATTTTTTCCCCCACAGCTTCTACATGGAGGTATTTGCCCCACCCCCGGTGGAGAGGCCTCCATAATGTACAGTGAGAGTTCAGAGGTTCCCTCCAGGGAGACTAGACTGAGGGCATCGCAAGCCCTTCACAATGTGGTGCATGCTAACACCGATGAGAAGAGAGGCAGGAGAGAAGCCAGGTGAACTGACACCACTAGTTAGAACTAGCCATTTTTCTAAGTCACACTCTCTTGACTATCACCCAGTCAATGGGAAATAGTGATATATAGTAGCTACTTATACTCAAGTAATGGTATAAAATGACTATTTGTTATTCATTACCTGTTATTTCCCAGGGTTCTGAGGCTACTGGAGCAGATCAGGAATTACTCTGACTATCTCTACGACAGACTGGAAATGACTGGAGCGGGACAGGGACCTCTATTGGAAGATGATATGGACAGGTGAGTTAGACACTGTAACTGAACTACAGTGACTCATTGTAACAAACTGTAACTTTATGGTGAACTACAGTGACTCATTGTAACAAACTGTAACTTTATGGTGAACTACAGTGACTCATTGTAACAAACTGTAACTGTATGGTGAACTACAGTGACTCATTGTAACAAACTGTAACTTTATGGTGAACTACAGTGACTCATTGTAACAAACTGTAACTGTATGGTGAACTACAGTGACTCATTGTAACAAACTGTAACTGTATGGTGATCTACATTGACTCATTTTTAGATACTGTAACTGTATGATAGTGACTTTTAAGTTTTAATGCCTATTTTCCCCCTCTTTTCCCCCACAGACACCCTTGCCCCGCTATGGCTGCAGTGATGAAGCTCTCTTTCGACGAGGAGCACAGACTGGCGATGTGTACCCTAGGCGGTCTACACGCCATAGCAGAGCTGGTGAAGAGGGACCATGATGCCCACGGGGCTGCTACTCCTGATAATTTCTGCATCACCCTTAGAAGGTGAGTTTTCGATTTTTTTTTCATTTCAGAATGTTGTCTCAAGTAGCTATACATAGAACTAAAATTAATTCATTTCTGACTAAGACGATTCCCCATTTTCGGACATGGTAAGAAAATTTTATAATAAATTACTATTATTTTATTTTCATTTTGATTGCTGTCCATGATATCAAAATAGAAGTTAATTAATAATTATATATTTTTTCTTCTGGGTCTGAATATGTGTAGTAACTGTCCGATAATTCATCACTTACCCAATTCTAAATATGAGAAAGTATTATGTTTGTGATAATAAATTTATTGAAATGTTTTCCTCAGATACGCGGGCATGGCGCTCACTAACCTCACTTTCGGTGCCGGTAACAACAAAGCGCTAGTGTGTTCTTTCTCCGGGTTCTTGAGGTCCCTGGTGTCACAACTCAATAGTCCTAGTCAAGATCTTCGTCAGGTGATATCTTCTGTAATCCGAAACCTTTCGTGGAGAGCTGACGGAGGTAGCAAGGCTGCTTTGAGAGAGGCTGGTGCTGTTTCTGGTCTGATCACAGCTGCTATGACTGCAGGCAAGGAAGCCACTCTGAAGGTGATCCTCTCCGCTGTGTGGAATCTGTCCGCTCATTGCTCCGTTAACAAGGCTGACATTTGTGCAGTTGATGGGGCGTTGGCATTCATCTGCAACTCCCTCAGCTATAAAAGTCAGTCGAGAACCTTAGCCATCATAGAGAATGCAGGCGGTATCCTTAGGAACATCTCTAGTCACATTGCGGTGAGAGAAGAGCTTAGGCAGGTACTAAGGGACCACAACACACTATCTGTTATTCTGGGGCAACTGAGGTCTCCCAGTCTTACGGTGGTGAGCAATGCTTGCGGTACACTTTGGAATCTCTCTGCGAGATGCAAGCAAGATCAGAAGGCTCTCTGGGACCTGGGTGCAGTGCCCATGCTGCGTTCTCTCATCAACTCCAAGCACAAGATGATCTCCATGGGATCCAGTGCCGCTCTGAAAAATCTCCTCCAAGCCAAGCCTGAAGGCGCGGATATGCTCGACAGTTCGCTGGGCTTGGGTCTACCTTCTCTCCAGGCTCGTAGACAGCGAGCTTTGGAGCAAGAACTGGATCAGAACTTAGCCGAGACCTGTGACAACATCGAGTCTTCTCCGAGAGCAAGTCCCACTGACTTGGAAGCCAATGGCTCTTTCTTCTCAAGTAAAAACGAGTGCACTCCTGTGAATGCTCCCATGTACCAAAGTTTAGACCCCAGACTCAGTGGTCTGATGACTGAGAGCAGGGACTCTGTCCTCTCCACTCACTCCACTCGCTCTGACATTACGCACGACAGACAAATGCCTCTGCGGAACAATTCCAGTACTGGAGCCGCCGGATCCAGCAATGGACACAGGCCCTCTGAGTTACCTTTGAATGGACGGCACTCGGATGAGATGATAGGTCAGGACCATCACAGCACTGCTAAGGCCACCATGAACCCCTCTGACCCTTTGTACAATCTGTACAACAAGTATGTGGCTAAAAACGGCAAGAAGAAACACTCAAAGGATAAGGTCAAGGTCAATAACTATGTCACGGATGAGAAGACAACCAATGCTATGGAACAACCAACAGACTTCAGTCTCAGGTGAAATAATTAATGCCTTTTCTATTTTCTATTCTTATAATTTATACAACTCTGTTTAGAAATAATATATAGTAGAAAAGACAACCAAGATTATTTATTCAAATAATTTTTCTATTTTTTACCATGTTGCTCTCATATCTTTTCATCTCATTCTTGAGATAGTGACTGTATTCATGGAGCTATTTTCCATCTGACTGCTTCTTTAGAGTCCCTTGTACGTAGTCTCCTTTTTATTCGTATGAAGATATTTATCCCCTTGATAACTTAACTAGAAATTATATCTTACTCTACTAAGTCATAATTAATTTAGAAGGAAATGTAAGTGTTACTGTTATTTATAACTCGCTTTTCTTCCAAAAGGTACTCTGAAGCTACTGACGAAGACCCAGAAAAAGGTATGTCCGGTGACGAAGAGGCCCCCAAAGGTAAGCCCCTGAACCGTGTAAAGCCCAACACATCCCAAGAAGACTACATGGGGGCAGACGATTCAGTTCAAACTTACTTCACTGAAGGTACTCCACTGAACTTCTCCACCGCCACCTCCCTCTCTGATATTCGGGGGGAAGGAGGAGCTAGTGGGGGACAGCAGAGACTGGGTACACAGACGGAAGAGGAGGAGGAAGAAGAAGAAGATGAAGAAGAGGAAGAAGAAATATCTCGCTTCTCCTCCATGTCTTCCCTTTCCAGTGGTGGAAGTAATGATAGAGTGGTGGAGGAAGAATTAGAAGAGGATTCTGATTTACAAGAGTTGGTGCTGAAGGAAGGGGAGCGAGTAGCAGACGCTGCAGCCAAAGCTGCTGGCGAACCCTCGCCTCTACATGGTGAAAATAACGCTTACAACCTCTCTTCCGAGGCAACACCTCTTATGTACTCACGCACCACTTCACTAGGATCTTTGAGCTCTTTCCCCCAGCAGGCAGTTCCCCTGGAAGATAACGGCTCTATTGTCTCAGAGTTCAGCAGACTGGCTAGTGGAATTGTGTCTCCAAGTGATCTGCCTGATTCTCCTAGTCAGACGATGCCTACTTCCCCTACCAGGAGACACCTGACCCCATCCCTTGGGGTGTTCAATGATTCCCCCCACACTTTCAAAGAGGAAGGTACGCCTTGCCACATGTCACAAGGCACCTCTTTATCATCACTCACCATGGACGAATGTTCCAACAAAGGAGCAGGGGATCGCATGAGAGGAGATGGCAAGGACAGTAGTACCAACACTCCATCCCCAAAACCTGGGGGTATTCCCCGTGCTTTGAAGAGTGTAAACTCCAGAACGTCTTCCATACCACGTCCACAGTCCTTGAGTTCTCAGGACACTCATGAGAGATCAAGATCTAGTGATCCCCATAGAGGCTCTGGGAATAGCAATGCATCAGTGCCGCGCCCTAGCATGATGGGCCGACTTCCCCGAGGTCGAGCCAAAGACAAGAAGTCTCCTCACAATATCTCTGATTCAGATGGTGAAAAACTCTTAGCGCAATGTATAACTTCTGGTATGCCAAACAGTCGTAGCAACGGAGACTTTCCTCCTAAGGCACCCAGTAGAAGCCACTCATTCGTTAAATCTCCTAGAACCCCCACTCTGGGAGTATCTTCTTTAGTCCCACCAGCACCGCCTCCACCCCCTCCACCACGCCTCCTCGGAGAAGGGGATACAGTGGTAAGAGCCTCCAACATTCCTATCAACACAGTGAACATTCAAGTCACAACAACCACCCTCAACTTGGGAGCGATGCCTGATGGAGACACTCTTAAAACTTTCTGCACGGAAGACACACCCGCTAATGTTTCCCACGCAGGAAGTGTCACTGACCTCTCAGGGGTTCCAATTGAATCATCGGACCCAGAGGGAATACTGAACAGGTGCATTCAGTCTGCTATGCCTAAGATGAAACATGCTAAGGGAAAACCTCCCTCTCCTCGACATGTAGCCAATATGATGGCACATCAAAATAAGAGTGCAAGAACTACCCCTATGCCATCATCCAGCAACAATTCTGTATCATCAGTTTCCCGTAAAAGCAACTTTGGTTCTTCACCCCAAAGGAGAGGTGTCCCAGTGGCTAGAGTGTCCCCAGCCATTAAGCAGTACCCTTTGTTAACCAGAGACCAAGTGAAGCAGTCGCAACATGATGAGGAGGTCAAGAACTGGGGGGATATTGAGGGTACTCCCATGGGTTTCTCCTCTGCCACTTCACTCAGTGACCTCACCATCGACTCACCGGTATCAAAAGGTAAAGTATCAGCTAGACACGATGCCCCTAAGAGGTATGCTACTGAGGATACGCCAGCAAACCTCTCTCGAAGTGATTCCTTAAGCTCTCTATCTTGCGATGAGGGAGGTCAACTCACCAGTCGATTGAGAGATGACAAAAAGAGGCCTAAAAATAGTGTGAAACCTGAGACGGACATGAGAGCAAACGGCAGTGAAGTGCCTTGCTCTTTTAATGTAGAAGACACGCCTGCTGTTCTGTCTCGTAGATCGTCACTTAGCTCTATCGATGGTATGGAAAAAACTCCTACAAAGCCAGCTACGAAAGCTCATGTAAATTATGGAACTGCCGTGGAAGGTACTCCAGTTTGCTTCTCTAGAAACTCTTCATTGAGTTCTTTATCTGTAGAGTCTTATCCAGAGGAAACAACTGCAAGTGAACAAGCTCTGCTAGAGCATTGCATTAACCAGGGTATGCCCCAGGGAGATCGGCCATCCAGAAATGTGGCCAGTTCTCAGGTAACAAGAAAAACCAAGCAGACTTCACGAATCCCCGGGTTGTCTCAATCACCAGGTAGATCACCTGCTCGGTCTCCAGCATCAAATATCCCCGGGGTTCCACTGGCACGCCTCCATTTGGTTCCCATTAGTGATTTTGAAGGTGAAAGCTCAAAAATTTCTTCAGATTTGGAGCAAAGTGAAAAGAGAAGACGTAAAGAGGACTATGAGAATACTGGCGCTCATAAAACTGATAATTCACGACCACTTCCCTACCGCGCATCTGGTGTGCATAGGAATAGGGGAAACAATGGTCTAAGTTCCTCCACAGATACTTCTTCCCCAGAAGATAGAAATAAAGCTCATACTTCCTCCTCAAATGGAGGAAACATGGTGTCCGACACCTCAATGACTGACTCCATGATAGTCGCCACGGAAGCTTTAAAACTAGCTAATGTCATGGAGCGTCAGGGGCAAGAAGGTAGAGGCAGCAGTGATGAGACTTCTCTCATGTCCCAAAGCATCACGTCCGAGAATTTCCTGCTTGAAAATGTTACAGCTCCTTCCGCCATGGAATGCATATCTTTATCTGCAAGTCTCACCGAAGAGCAAAAGACCCCAGTGAAAAATAAGGCTATGGAATGTCGACACACAAGGAAAATACCAACAATGGTGCGCAGAGCCTTAGGAGATCAACAGGGAGAGGGTATGAACGGTAACGGCACCGCCAGTATGGCAAGCTCTTGTCACAGCAACCTGGAAAATGTGGTACCTCCCTCCTTCATGGAGCTAGATGACATGGAAAGTTCTATGATTAGCGTGGCATCAATAACCAGTGAAGTTGCTGAACCTAGACACAGCCCTCCCAGCATGACTGGCTCCTTGGCTTCTGAAGCAATGGCAGCTATTGAAGCTCCTGCACACCATATTGCAAAGATGCTTCAACAAGAAGCGCGGCAACTCCAATCCAGTGTTACTGCTACCCTCACGGCTGGAGGTGGGATCGGGGAAGACGCATCAACTTACCATGATGTCACTGACTTAGAACCAGATGACACTGTTAATCTTCATGACGCAACAGACACCTATCATTCTGCCGATGAAGCTGCTGGAGACATCCCAGACCTTCCTCAGGATTCTCCCTTGCTAAAAAGAGCAGCACGAGGAACTGGAGTGGGTTCTGCCACTTCACCTCAAGTTACACCTAGCATGCTAAGGAAGGCTGTTCAGAACTGCGACAAATACAAAACCTATACTCGCTCTGAGAAGAAGGACAGCTCCTCTTCATCCCGCAGTTACTTATCTGCTAAGCAAAGGAGGAGCGATGACCCAGACAGGTTCAGAACTAGAGTCATTTCTTCCGGTGGAGACGAAGAAGAGGAATTTACCTCGCCTGTTACACCTACTGTTGACAATCCAATGGGTTCTCCTAGACTCAAGCAAATGAATAAAAAGCCAGAATCGAGATTGCACAAAGGTGGTTTCACAAATTTACCAAAACATAGAGGATATAAGACTCCAGAGGGGGAACTGATAGAGTTCAGAGATGGTGCTGAGTTAGACCTCACTGCTGATCAACTGGAAGCCTTGAGTGAAGACGCTAACATTGTGATATGTACCCTTAATGAAAACCGAGAAGCTAACACTACTGACCTCCTAAATTGCCTCTCCCAGGAGAATATCCTAGATATTGATACTCTCAGTTTCATATCTAGTGATGAGGATGATGGTGACAATACTTTTGATATTTATTCTCCAAGCAGCACCACAACTACTTCACGTCCAAGAATTATAAAACCTGGCAAGATGGAAGAGGAGCCAAATTTTCAAGAAGATGATGGTGTTGGTAAAGGTATCAGAGGCAGGAGAAAAGGTTTGTATCCAGGAGCTCGTAAAGCAACTACAGGAGGCGTATCAAGGGTAGCAGCAACGCCAGCAGCTGCTTTCAAACCTGCTGCTATACGTGGTGGAGCTCAAGCGCAAACTTCTCCCTCGTCCCACAACCCCCAGTCACCGGGATCACCAAAGGTACCGAGAGCCACCAGAGCATCTGCGTTGAGACAGAAAGCGCGGGGCGTGAGTAGTAGTAGCTCTTCGCCGGCATCAAGTGCTGGCTCCAGCCCCAGGATTGGCATGACAGCTAGAACGAAACAACACGCTCCTCCCCCTCAAACTCACACCACTCAGCCTGCTCCTCTGAAGAGGCAAAATACCTTCACCAAAGAAGACCAGGAGGAAGCTGCTGCAACTCCATCGCCTCAGACTCCCAAAACACCTTTGGGTGCCAAACCACGCTTCAAAAGGGAAATGGTTCAACCAACTCCTGCGGCACATATAAGACCTGTCACTAGAGCTGCCGCTAAGAGTCTAAGTCTGAACAGAGACGCCGTCCCTCCCTCCGCCAATGACATGGCCGAGTGGAGTAAAGGGGGTGCAAAAGGAGCAAAGAAAGATGTGACGAGTCGCATAGCAAGTCTGTGGAAGAAAGTGGAGAAGGCCCAGTCTTCTGCTAGCTCCAAGAGTAAAGGAGGTAACGATGCGAGGGTCTGGATAAATAATAAGAAATGTAAGACACCCACTGAGGTCACTCCTCCACCTTTAGTTAGAAGCTCAACTTATGAGAAGCTAGAAGTGAATGGAGAGGCTTCTTCTAATGAGTCAGGAGTGAAAAACAAGACTAAATTAGCGTTAAAATTGTCGAGATTAAGAGGAAACAAGAGTAGTAAGAGTTCTCCCCCCTCAGAGGCTAACACCCCCACCGATAGCACCAGCAGCTTGTCATACGCCACCGCAAGGTCACACAAAGATGCTGCCTCTAGTTCTTCTAACTACCCTCCCAGCAAACGAATCTCTCGCCTTGGCTCATTCGTGGACCCTGAAAATGATTCCAGTGGAGCCTGCGACTCCGCAAAGATTCCCCAGTCTGCCAAAGTGGCTCCCTTTAACTACCAGCCTCCTCGTTCTCGCAGCAACAGCAGCGGTTGTCATGAGGGAAGTAAGACCCCAGGGGGTGGAAGTGACATCAGTACCCGTATACCTCTGCCCCACAAGACTGTTGTTAACAATTCCCCCCGGGATGACAATGGTAATGACAGAGGGTGGTGAGGTTTTTAACGAGTAAATATTCCTAAAGTTTTCCCCTAATTGGCTACTGTATTCTCATGGTTTGTAATTCTCTTCAGTGGCTGTGTTATCTTTTCTATGTTTTTAACAATGATTTGCTATCCTATTGTATCTTTTCTTCCAAATGAAATAACTTGTAATGAACTTCAGAATCTTCTTACCTTAGTTAGCTACTTCATCCTCACTATTTTAAATTTACCTAAAAATAATAAAATTATTTTTGATTTGGTGTAGCTAGCTCTTCAGTGCTACGTTTATTTCACTACAAAATGTTCTTAAATCGAATTTCATTATTGTATTTCCTGTTGATTTGTTTAAATTTATCTTTATTGGATATATATCTGTTACGACTTTCTTGTCTTTTTTAAATATTTAATTTGTTCTTCTTCTCACCTATCTTTGTTTCTAGTGAATGTAAAGATATTGTACATATGTAGTCTTTTGCTAATTTTTTATCTGCCTTTTCGTGCTATACTTATATAAGCTGTTGTGTGGATATATATATTATATATGTACCCTTAGAGAGAGCTTAGCCGTGTTTTATATGACTATTTATAGGGTAATATTAAGGCAAACCATTTCGACTATTCCATGTGTAGTTTAACTAGTAATGTAGAGTGTGTAGTCTGAGTGAAAGACAGCTTAAGTTAGATAATTTAATGAATGGTTAATTTAATCAAAGAGGCTCAACATGTGCAGCTCTTTTTTTACCAAAGATAACTCCAACGTCAAAGAAAATATTCAAACATTACTCCGAAACTAGTTTCGCCTGCTTCATCCACTCACTCGTGTAATCTTCTCAGCTGGTACACAATCTGTATAATTTGATGTAAATAATCTCGTATTGTAATGATGAAATGCCAAATTAGAGTATAATATATTTAAATGTCTCACCTTTATATATCCTAGACTGGCCTTGTTATTTGCAAGTAAAATTAGACTCATTAACTATAAATACTCCGTCATTTGATCAATAAAATTATCATCAATATTAATAGTTGACTCTTTGCCCCATCTCTTGAGTGTAAAATATCTTAAAGAAAATCTTGGAATAATTAGTGTCCACAGAACACAAATATCTGTGAATTCTTTTGACCCCTACTTGCGCCCCCAGTGGCTCTATCCTGAAGCTGTCTATGGTGAATGGAAGAGAAAAGGGGATGGCGTCACCTACCACCATTCAGTCCCCTGGGCTCCAAACTGTGGTATTTTTAATTTTTACCAACTTTAATCATTTTATTAACGTTACTTGCAGTTTCTTCACCTACGAGGTCTTCGATTTTATGATAGGTAGGTTCGTAGACTTTATTTACTATCAACGCTTCATTTTCCTCTTCCATCTGTGAGTTCAGCCACCGGTGCTTTTGTCCCTTTTCATCACATTCCTTGGTAAGTGACTGCATTCAAGGGAGTAGCTTTTCTGCATTCATGAGCTTGCCACCGACGATGGTATGTGACTTGTTCATTAAGCCACTTTCCTTTCTGACTGTTTCTTCCAGTCCCTTGTATTTAATTTTAATTTATCTTCAGTGATATGTCCTTTGGTTTCGAACAAAACGTTTTTCCACCAACTGAAATAAAACGTCTGAATGAATTTTTCATAGTTACTAGAAAAAGTTATTATTAAATTTGAATCACTCCTTTCATTTATAGCTACTTAAAAGAATAAATTTAATAAGAGTCGCCCAATTGAAATAAGTTTAGAGTGTTATATGTTTAAATTAAAGTACTGGGAGTTCCCTGATTGGTCAATTTATCTTCTTAAAAAGCTCTAATTTAATAGTTAATCACAAATCCAATGAGATGGAAAACTTAATAATTAACATTTACTTTTTAAGCCAGAAAGATGATGTAGTACGAATTAGCTTACATCTTTCAAACCTGTAATTAGGTGGAAATGAGAGAAAATAGAAATTGTCTAATTCTAATTATTGTGCTAGTGAACAAGATGAGAGAAAACTCAAAATACTGAGTTTCTTCTTAATTATAACTGCTTATGCCCATCAGTTCAACTCCGTATCTGACACAGTTGTATATATTTAAATGCATCGACAATGTGTATTTCTACATGCATTTCAATTTGACTGTTAAACATTTCCATGTCGTGTAAAACCTGATAACTAAACCGTACAGCTATTCCAAATATCAATAGATTCACTTTAAGAACATCAATGAAACAATATGGAGTTGCAGTTATTTATTATACGTTATATGTAAATTTTATTTTAAATTCACACATTAGTAAGAATTAGTGTGTGTAAGTAGTATTCAGGACATTATTTAATGATATCAGATTCAGGGCTCAGGGTTGTAGACGCATCCAATTCCTTGGAAGACCAACGAGAATTTTCCTTCGACATCAATTCCATTGTCTTCAAACACCTTCAAAGCTTCAGCCTGTTGGAGATATTGAAGAATTACAGTAATTGTTTAGATGTGGATTAGACTATCAATAAAGATATTTCATTTTATATAATTTTGATTATATAAGCCCGTTTATTTCAAACTCACAATGAGTTCTGGATCTCTGTCATTTGATCTGAAATGAATCCAACCTTGTTCATCCTTCATGTTTTCAACCTGTTTCGAAAAATCAGTTGAAAAATCCGCTTCAAGTATGATATATTGAGAGTGAAAACAAGAAACTAAGCCTTGTTTCTTGATATTACCTGTCTGCAGGCATAGGCCACACTGTACTTGTCATAGTCAACAGCAAGGACGTTGTAAAAGTCTGGATCTGTATTGTCAAAGGTGAAGATGAATTGGCCAGTTTCTTCTCCGGTGAGAACTCCTGAAGCCATCACGGAAGACAGACCCCTCTGATCAACCCAAGAGTTTTTGATGCTCATCTCGTTCTCAGCTGCAGATCATTACATTAATAAATTGAAGAAAACAAGAGAGAATCTTAAATTCATTAACCCCTCTTTCTCAAATATATTGGTCATTAATTCACTTACAGACGTATCCGAAATCCGAAGTGACGCACTCGTCACCAGCAATATATCTCATTGAGAAAGTATCCATCTCATACCACCTTCCGAGATACTGAAAGACAAATAAATTAGTATGGTCTTAGTTCGCTCTTCTCTTAATGGATAATTACTGAATATTTCAAGGAGTCTTACTTGGTTGAGGTCGAAATCCGCAACATGTGTGATTTGTGGACAATCTCCGAGACTGACATAAGCCTCTGTCATAGACAGGGCACACACGAGTGATAGGGCAATAAAAACCCTGAAAATAATAATTTGAGTTATAATTAGTAAATGATCTGTTTACTTAAATGGTCAGGGTCTTGCTAAAGATTGGATTCTATTGTTATTGCAGTTATTTCTATTGTATGGTCACGAAAGCAATTTGATCTTATTATTAAGGCACTAAAGTTGAACAATTTAACTGCTTAGGTAGAATTAGAAAGTCAAGCAATTAGAATTTTTCGTCATCTTTTAACAAATGCCTAATGTATTTTAACTGGATAATTCAGGAAGAATCAATAATCTCAGGTTATGTAGTTTTAATGATAATTTAATTTCAGTTGTGATCAATAAAATGAACAAAAATACTTTGTGGATTTAAATGTTAAATGTCAAAACTAAGATAATTTATCTTGTAGCAATCAAAAGGTGTTAGAATATTCATATTTTTCTCTATTGCTAAAAATACCTTTTATTTATATATGTAACCTATTTCTAAGAGCTTACTTCATTTTGTAGAATGCTTTGGCAGAGAATGGGAGGAAACTGTGTGGTTCTGAAGTGAAAATTCTCTTTATATGCTTTTATCAAGTACTACAGCCAAGATAAGTGAAGGAGTTTTTGGAGTACCTGCGATACGATTCAAAAACTCAACATGAATTATTACATAATGTTACATAATAATTGTTCATACGTAATATTCTAATATATTATATTGAGGTACTTAGAAGACTATTGCAACATATCATTTGAAGTGTTTCTCTTCACTAATTTTACAAAATGAATAATACAGCATTAGATTCAGTGCCTCATTTTAAAGTTTAAAATTAAAAGAAAACAGCTCAAAAAGTTTCACTAGCTGAACGAGTTACTAAATGGTGGACTTATATACACATAAGTATCTATTTTTGTCTACAAAATCAAGCAGAAATAAAATTATACTTTCAACAATTCGTTCCCCTTTAACCGAATCAATCAGTTTCTTTACCGAGTTTCAATCAGTTAACTATTACATTACTTCTTAATTATCTAATTGTCTCTCATGCGCTAATCGGTAACATAGTTCTTACATCTTATCTTTTTGTTAATAATTTATTCAGCTTTCTCTTTCTTTTGTATATATGCTCTATTTCTTCACCTTTTTTCATTTTCCTTCTGCCTTATCATATCCATGTGTAAGCAGACTGACTGTGTAGGTCACTTATCCATGTGTAAGCAGACTGACTGTGTAGGTCTCTTATCCATGGGTAAGCAGACTGACTGTGTAGGTCTCTTATCCATGTGTAAGCAGACTGACTGTGTAGGTCTCTTATCCATGGGTAAGCAGACTGACTGTGTAGGTCTCTTATCCATGTGTAAGCAGACTGACTGTGTAGGTCTCTTATCCATGGGTAAGCAGACTGACTGTGTAGGTCTCTTATCCATCCATCCAATACAGTGTTTCACTTCTCTGAAATTGAACTTATTTAAAAAAACTTGTTAATTAATAACACAAGAATTTCAGTTTTAAAGAATTCTGAAACAGTTGTGCAAAGAAACTGGCCTAAATGTTTTTTGAAATAGTTATTTTCGGTACAACATCAGATTCGGTACTTCATAAATGCAGGTGATTGTAAAAAAATCATGATTTTTTTTAATTTCAAAAGGAATATTAGAATGTTTCATGTCCCAATATTTTGGGGGGCTAAAGGCACTACAACCGAACAAATACCGGGCCCAACGGGGACAAGGGAATACTTACCTTTATTGCTATTTGTTACGTAATTACGATTTTACTCAAATATATACGTTTTGGACTCCCCTGTAAAATGTGAATTACCCTCCTAAAAATGAATACAAAACTATTTTTAAAATAGTTTTGTAGCACATAGGAATCTTAGCTATTCTTCATGAATTTAGAAATTCATCATTCAGAAGTTTGCATTATTAGTAGATTACGTTACAGAAATTAATTGAGGAAAAATCACTATAGGTAAACATCATTATTATAATGAAATTATGTCATGAAATTCCGATAGATATGATGAAGGATGTAAAACAAAAAAATGCAAGATAAATTTAGTAGATATAATCCAAGTGATAAAACTAAAAATTATTGATATTCATATTACCAAAAACATATCGGAAAATTACTAAGCTGAAATTATACAACTAACATTGATTTACCTTACAATTCATGAAAAAACTAAAATCATGAAAGCTTTTTTTATCCTATGAATAATTCGAATTTACTTACTTTGAATTTGTAATTTCTTACTAACTCCTTCATTTAGCATTGCAACGAAACCAATTAACCTAAAAATAATGAAATTTTGTAACACTTCATAATCATGCACCGTAACCATCTACAACTGATTTATTGCATAACTCTGATTATAGAATCTGAAGAGCACTTCAAAACAGTATAAAGAGGCAAGGAGTAAAATAATTGTCCACCATTCTTGTACGAGCCATCTCTCCGCACATTGTACAAATAATTCATCAAAATGAAGTAGGTTGCAAGCTAGTTTGAGTTAAAATGAAGTTACACGTTAGGAAATATTCGTTTTAAATGATGTACCTATATTTATATTTAGCTGCTCTTCTATAAAATAATCTCTTAATTTTTACTCCCAAATTAGGCTCCTGCTAGCAATAACTCTCCTCTTTGGATGCCAATTTATTAACGCCAAGTACATCCCTGGAAAATGTCCCGAGTTTAAAACAGTGACTGAGTTTGACCTGAACAAAGTAAGTGTGACTATTTATTTCTATTGGACACAATAATTTAAATGTTCTGTTTATTAATGTGTACTTGATTTATTTCAGTACCTTGGAAGGTGGTACGAGATGAACCACATTAATGGCGAAAACGAAATGGGAGACCAGTGCATCACAACTGATTACGGATACGTCTGTAAGTGTTGTAGTAGATTGTTTGAGTTAACTAATTATTAATGTACATCAACGATTACACTGAAAATGATCTTTTTCCAGCTGCCTCCAAGGTGACCATCAACCACTCCTGGGTTGACGAGAACGGACTGAGTACTAACGTGGCTGAAGGAGTGCTCACTGGGGCAGAACCAGGACAATTCCGATTCCATTTTGAAGGCACCACTCCTGATTTTTTCAATGTTTTGGCAACTGACTATGACAGATACAGTTCTGCTTACGCATGCAGACAAGTAAGCTGCGTACCATCCTAGTTGATAGAATTTATTTATTCAGTACATTCGGTCAATACGTTCTTTCTTATTGCTAAATTTTTATAGGATGTCTTGAATTTTACAGCACGGTGAAATGATCAACGAATTTGGATGGATTCACTTCAGGTCAAACGTTAGAAACCAAACACTTATAGTGAGTATGAGTAGAAATAAATTGTAATTCTTTGAACTCCTTTACAATTATGTACTAAATTTTCTCTATTTCAAACAGGATGAGGCTCTGGAAGCTTTCACCAAGATTGGAATTAACATTGACATTTTCGATTTCACTTACCAAGGCACAGGATGTCTCTACACCGATTACCCATGAATTATTGAAACTACTATGAACAATCGGCTGACAATCATCAATTGATATCAATTATAATAGGATCACTATTTGCTAAATGGCATATAATTTGTAACTATAAGTAAATGCACAAGAAATAATGTCTATTCACCATCCCTACTAAAAATATAAGCAGAAAATGATCAAATATGACAGTTCGGAAAGCATTTCCATTTGATTTGAATCTCATTTGTAATCGTACTAATTATAGTTGACCTAATATAAAATCATATAACATTTCTGAAACTTGTGTTTAAATTAATAACTCTGAACCTTTTAAGAAAAAGATATTGGCTGGTTTTAAATGCCCCATCCCCCACAAAAAATGTTATTAACAATTGCAAATAAACATGCATAATGTAATTCCTAAGTCATGAGATTCTTATAGAATAAACCGAATTAAAATCGCAACAATACTAAGTGAATTATTAAAGCTCAATATGTGGAAAACTACGATTTTACACAATGTATAAAGAAATAGCAAGAAAAAATGATCTAAATCATTAATTGCCAATATGTTACATACATTTTTATACATTCATAAGAAATTTCAGAGCATTTGAACAAATATTCTATCATCAGCTCGATATTTCACTTCAAGCAATAAATTTAGCTCTGCTCAAAAATTTAAGGGTCGACTTAGTCTATTTAATTTTTTAGAACGTAATCATAGTGCAAAACGGCGAATTATTGAAACATAAAACCTTTTAAAATGACTACCGTTACACATCAACAGGTGAATGTTGCAGATAAAAACATGATTGTGTATCTTTTTCGAGAAGAAAAGTCGCTGTCAGTGATCCCTTTTGTAATGAAAATATTCCAAAGTATAGTGCAATGTACTGGGACTCTCCCTTATACCATAAAAAGGTTCCAAAGTATAGTGCAATGTACTGGGACTCTCCCTTATACCATAAAAAGGTTCCAAAGTATAGTGCAATGTACTGGGACTCTCCTTTATACCATAAAAAGGTTCCAAAGTATAGTGCAATGTTCTCGCTATACCTAAGCAGTATAGAGTTGTTGATGCTAGGGGATGAATTGTACTTTAATGTAAAGAGGCTCTCTCCAAATTGTTTGAAATAATTCTAGAATTGTGTTCATCTAACCAGATTTCATGCTACTGAAGTTATATCTTAAATACATATTTAACATGATGTCTTTGTATTGCAAGTTATAAAAATAAGACAGATGGAAGAAGTGATTTTGACGGAACGAATTTTTGAGTGGATAAATTTTTCTAGCATCAATGAAATTATCTTAAACAATATATTACACTTCTTATTAACGCAGTATAAAAATTAGCATGTTACAGTACTACAAATTCTTCATAATTATCCGAGTAACTTTTAAGGGAACCGTCTCCCTCAAATCTGAAAAAAAATCGAAATATTTTTTTTGTATAAAATGATGTTTTATAGTCTCCCGGAAAACGTGTTAAAATATTAGAGCTAAAAACTATCTAGGAGTGCTTTAAAAACAGATTTACAATAATGTAAATTATACCTGTCAGGTCTGTCAAAAGACCTGTCAGCACTGGTATTGAGGGTTTATTTGTATCTCACATCAAACTATTTGTTGACTAGATGCATCAAAAAGAGGACACAACACCCAAACAAGAGTATCCACGCCAATTCATGAAACCAGAATTATTTCAGTTAGACAATTTTTCAAAAAAAAACAACAGTAAACTGGCTCTCCTGAAAAGTACATTTTTTTGACATCAAAATGCATCAACTCCTACAGTTTTTGAGCTGGAGACATGGGGTTTGTTTCATTTACAAGCGGGTTTTTTCAAATTTCTCAATGTGTGAGGAAGTATAGTGAGATACAAGAAAAAATCCATGGTTTTGAAAATTGATTAGAAAAAATCTTTTTACAATTTTTCTTGAGACAAATTTGGAAAAAATAGCACTGTCATTTTGAAGACAACTAAATTCTGAACAAGATGAAACCAACCTCATGTATATGTATAGCTCGAAAATTTTATGAGTTGACGCCTTATGAAAGTACTCCCCTAATTGGGGGTTTATTGACGGTAGGGGGTGGGGTGAAGGGGGCAAATTTGAAAATAAAATTCAAAATATAAAAGTTCCATTCAAATAGCTGCATTAATTTTGAAAATTTCAAATCTGTAGATTATTAAATATTTATTTTTATTTAGGAAGACGGTCCCCTCAAAGGGACAAACTTTCCCTCCCTTGTTGATAAATCGATTGAGAGACATTAATTATATTATGAAATGATGCCATAATATTTTCAAAAATCCGATTAATAAAAATACCATAATTAAAACTGAACTACAGCGCCATCTTGTGAGAAACATTCCAGGTACAACAAATGACAGAGCGCATGCGCAAGATGTCGCAACTTTGCATTGTTTGTTTGCACGTTTATATTCAAGTTTTACTTTTAGATTTATAAATACATTATATTAATTAATTAGTTAATATTAATAATTGACGTGAATATAGCTTCATTAAAATAGAGCTGATTATGTAAACAAACAGTTCGCAGCACCATTGCAGTGAACATTGCAAATACACGCATTTAATAATAGACATTTATTCTGGTTATTCGTTGTAGTTCAGAAGAATGAATTATCACAAGTATACTCCAACGTGGTTAGTTGGAGGGAGTTGACACATTGTTAAAACAAGAAGCTACATTAAATACTTATCAAACACAGATTCTAGTTGTGTCAGATATTAAAAGTACGTGGTTTTCAAAAAAAAAAAATTCTTGTATATTAATCATATTTAGTAAATCTAAATATTCATTTTTCGCAGATTTAAACGCATAAAAAATTTCCATCCTGTTTTATAGCTAATGAAAATAATATATATCCTATTCAAAATAGTTCATTTCTTTGAAAAGTGTTATGTCTATATCATTTATGAAGTGAAGCACAAGAGAAACGACGAAAAAGTTGTACATCCTTTATTTTTAGAGCTTTCGAATAATAGAATATTCATTATCAATAACCTAATTAAGACTAATTTTAAAGAAATATATAGAAATAAGAAGTATTTTGGATACCGAAATTAATAAAGTCACCTAAATAGTTAATACAAATAAAATTTAAAATAAAGAAAAGGAAAAATAATAAGTTATTAACCCAAAATAGTTAAATTGAAAGAACTCGCTTGTTCATTAAGCGTAGGAGACTGTTTATGAATATATATAGATTCTAATGTACGAATATCACACTGGTTAGTAGTTTGCAAAATTTTGAAATTTTCTTCTTTAATTAACTATTTTGGGTTAATAACTTATTATTTTTCCTTTTCTTTATTTTAAATTTTATTTGTATTAACTATTTAGGTGACTTTATTAATTTCGGTATCCAAAATACTTCTTATTTCTATATATTTCTTTAAAATTAGTCTTAATTAGGTTATTGATAATGAATATTCTATTATTCGAAAGCTCTAAAAATAAAGGATGTACAACTTTTTCGTCGTTTCTCTTGTGCTTCACTTCATAAATTTAGTAAGATTTCCCAGAAGGAGACCAATTAGTCAAAGTCTATATCATTTATAATATTCATATATGACATGATAGTATAATGAACTGGTAAAACACCTTCATGCTAATAACATCATGAATGTTGTTATTTTAAAGAATGAGGCTTCAAGTTGAAGGCAAGTGATTGGTAACCAGGAAAGAAATTAGAGGCATCAAGTTGTTCTTTTGTGGAATTAGGTGTGTAATTTTTCGTATTCTAATAATAATATAACTATTAAAAACTATTTTTGCTTTACTGTTTCATGTGGTATTCAAATCCATCCAGTCAAATGTCTTTTCCTAGAAGCTTCAGAACTATTAATTTAAACACAAGAAGCAGAACTATGAAGATTTTATTTATGAATAAAATTAATAAGAATTCAAATTGATTTCCGAATTTCAATTCTAAAGGATGTATGAATAATAATATTTTATAATTCATTTGTGTAATTATTCTTCCTTTACTACATTTAATTTTATCATTTCCATTTACGGTAGCCAATCAATTGTTATCTCATCAAATTATTAGAATAATTGATGTAATACATTATACAATTGAACATTCGGACTAAACATGTTACAAGTTCACACAATAATTTAAAGGGAGACTAGAACTCAAGATATATGTACTTTATACTCATTGTGGAACCGATCAGAGGCTTTTGGTCAGGTCAGGTCACATATAATTTAGGTTCTTTGTTTCGCTATCCAGTCTAACATACATATATATATTTTTTTTATAAGAAAATAACTAAAGTTCTGAGCATAATTGTTGGGTATAATCCTAAGTATATTCTTCAATCCCAAATATATAGGATTCGCATATCGAATTAATACAGGAAATGCTTTCAGAACTGTCATATTTGATCATTTGCTGGTTATATTTTTAGTAGGGAATGTGAATAGACATTATTTCTTGTGCATTTACTTATAGTTACAAATTATATGCCATTTAGCAAATAGTGATCCTATTATAATTGATATCAATTGATGATTGTCAGCCGATTGTTCATAGTAGTTTCAATAATTCATGGGTAATCGGTGTAGAGACATCCTGTGCCTTGGTAAGTGAAATCGAAAATGTCAATGTTAATTCCAATCTTGGTGAAAGCTTCCAGAGCCTCATCCTGTTTGAAATAGAGAAAATTTAGTACATAATTGTAAAGGAGTTCAAAGAATTACAATTTATTTCTACTCATACTCACTATAAGTGTTTGGTTTCTAACGTTTGACCTGAAGTGAATCCATCCAAATTCGTTGATCATTTCACCGTGCTGTAAAATTCAAGACATCCTATAAAAATTTAGCAATAAGAAAGAACGTATTGACCGAATGTACTGAATAAATAAATTCTATCAACTAGGATGGTACGCAGCTTACTTGTCTGCATGCGTAAGCAGAACTGTATCTGTCATAGTCAGTTGCCAAAACATTGAAAAAATCAGGAGTGGTGCCTTCAAAATGGAATCGGAATTGTCCTGGTTCTGCCCCAGTGAGCACTCCTTCAGCCACGTTAGTACTCAGTCCGTTCTCGTCAACCCAGGAGTGGTTGATGGTCACCTTGGAGGCAGCTGGAAAAAGATCATTTTCAGTGTAATCGTTGAAGTACATTAATAATTAGTTAACTCAAACAATCTATACTACAACACTTACAGACGTATCCGTAATCAGTTGTGATGCACTGGTCTCCCATTTCGTTTTCGCCATTAATGTGGTTCATCTCGTACCATCTTCCAAGGTACTGAAATAAATCAAGTACACATTAATAAACAGAACATTTAAATTATTGTGTCCAATAGAAATAAATAGTCACACTTACTTTGTTTAGGTCGAACTCTGAGACTGTATTGAAGTCGGGACATTTTCCAGGGATGTACTTGGCGTTAATAAATTGGCATCCAAAGAGGAGAGTTATTGCTAGCAGGAGCCTAATTTGGGAGTAAAAATGTAGAGATTATTTTATAGAAGAGTAGCTAAAGATTAATGTAGGTGCATCCTTTAAAAAACAAATCTTTCCAAGTGTGTAACTTCATTTTAACTCAAAGTAGCTTGCAACCTACTTCATTTTGGTGAATTATTTGTAGAATGTGTGGAGAGATGGCTCGTACAAGAATGGTGCACACTTATTAGTTTCCTGCTTCTATATACTGTTTTCAAGTGCTCTTCAGGTTGATACTATCTGAGTTATGCAATAAATCAGTTTCAGATGGTTACAGTACAAGTGTACATGACTATCAATCATAACAAAATGTTATTATTTATAGGTTAATTGGTTTCGTTGCAATGGAAGTAAATTCAAAGGAAATAAATTCGATTTATTCTTAGGATAAAAGAACAAATTGTTTTCGTGATTACATCGAATTGCAAAGTAAATCGATGTTAGTTGCCTATTTACAACTAATTCACACCTTAGTAGAGTTCTGATAGGTTTTTGGTTATAAGAACATATTTTTTTTTTATCTTTTACTTGGATATATCTAGGTATTATATTTTTCTAGGTATTATAATTTTTTTCACCTCCTTCGTCAAATCTATCAGAATTTCATGACACAATTTCATTAAAATAATTTTGCTTACCTATTTTTACTCAATTAATTTCTGTGGTGGAATCTACTAATAAGGAAAACATCTGAATGAAGGATTTCTAAATTGGCGAATAATAGCTAAGGTTCGTATGAGCTACAAAACTATTTTAAGAATAGTTTTCTATTCACTTTTAGGTATGGAGCCCAAAACGTATATACTTGAGTGAAATAGTAAATACGTAAATAATAGCCATAAAGGTAAGTACCCCCTTGTCCCCCCTTTGGGGGCTTCTAGCCCCCAAAAATATTGGGATATAAAACATCCTAACATTTCTTTTGAAACTAAAAAAAAATTATGATTCTTGACACTCACCCGCATTTATGATGTTCCGAAAGTGATTCCAGGACAAAAAAAAAACACGTGAAAAAATCCCTTGCGGTCAAAAGACCCCGTTCTAAATTACTCCCGGACAATAACCTCCCGTGCAATAAACCCACGGACAAACATCCCCGGACAAAAAAAAAAAACACCAGTCTATTTAAATAGCCTAATTCATTTTTTTATACATTTAACATAAATCAATGCGAACCAATAATTATTATATTTTCGCCAAAAATATGACAAATTTTTAGCAAAAAAAGGTATACTTATTTTATACTAAAAAAAGTAAAGTATACATTTTGTCACTATCAAACCTGGCCAGAGGAGGGGGGGGGAAGCCCCACCCACTCCCCAAACCCCCAACTGGGCCGCTAACCTAACCTAAGGTGCGCTATATCTCTTTCCATTTCTAATATATAGTATTTTTATTATTAAAAAATTAATGAAAATTCAAAAAATGAATTAGGCTATTTATATCGACAGGGGTATTTTGCTTGGGAGTTTTTTGTCCGGAGGGTTTATTGCACGGGTGTTTTTGTCCGGGAGGTATTTGGCTCGGAGGTTTTGACCATGGGGGATTTTAAGCACGGTTTTTATGTCCTGTCACCACCAAAAATAACAAATTAATTAAATTTTTAGGCCCAGTATCTTGTACACAACTGTTCCACAATTCTCTACAAGTGAAATTTTTGTGTTTTTAACATATTGTTGAAAACAAGTTCAGTTTCAGAGAAGTGAAACACTGTAAAGCAAACTGACTGTGTCAGTCTGCTTACCAATGGATATGACAAGGCAGAAGGAAAATAAATAAGTAGTGGATTTATACAAAAGAAAGAGAAATCTGAACAAATTATTAACAAAAAGATAACATTCCTACTTCTTAGAGATATAATTAGATAATTACCTAGGAAAGAAAAGGGCGAAATGGCGGAGGCAGGAATGTAATATCTAACTAATTAAAATTAGGTAAAGAAACTGATCGATTCGGTTAAAGGGTAATGAATTGAAAGTATGATATTATTCTGTTTGATTTTGTAGACAAAAATAGATATGTGTAAATGTAATTTGTGTATATCAGACCACCATTTTGTAACTCATACAGCTTGTGAAACTTTTTAAGCTTTTTGTCTTTAATCTTAAACAATAAAATGAGGCACTGAATCTAATACTGTATTATTTATTTTGTAAAATTAGTAAAATAAGTAAAGAGAAGCTCATTCGAAACACTTCAAATGATATGTTGCAATAGTCTTCTAAGTAGGGGAGGATGCTCATCAATGGGACACTGGGAACAATGGGACATGCTGAATAGCTTTTTTATTTGAGGGTAATTTTTAACGAAATCTTAGTGGTAATATAGGCATACTTCAATGCATTCACTCGCGTTGCATTCAGCGGTTGGGGTGCAGTCGGCTCTGTGTAAAAGCGAAAACGTGTTTTAGAGGTGGGAAAACTAAATTTTTCGTACTTTGTTTCAATTGTTATAAATTTTGTTATTTAACATATAAGCTTACGGCATTTTTCTATAATATTAAGTAATATGTAAAATATGATCATATGAAAGGATTGCCTATGTACTTTTGTTGTTGAGCCGCTATACCCATATGTTTTTAAAATGGCGTCATGGTGATCATTGGGACAGAAAATTCGGTTAACAATGGGACAGTGCCCTATTGTTAACCAAACCATCTAGTTATTCCATATGAATCAATAAATATCTAGTTTTGATACCATAACGTTAACTGTAGCTTCAGGGCTTCTTTTAGAAACAGAGCTTCCAGCTGAAGCGGTACTTTCAACCATGTTCAAGGGCTTTAGCAATCGGAGGTCATCACAAAGCACTGCATAGAAAACAAATTTCTATAATAAAAGAAAAAGGCGCAGCGTGATTGCAACTGATACTCCAGAGGAAGAAAAGCTTTTTGCTGGTGCCACTAAGGATAAGGCCTTCGAAATCACTTCATAAAGTATCCGCCGTAGCTACTAGATGGCCTGTGAACTATTGTTCACAGGCCATCAGAATGGATCAGACGAACTGATCTATTCGTCTGAAGAACTTAAATATCTACCAAAAACTTTGGAAATGAAGATTAATGCACTTGTAGAATTTGATGCGACTTCTAAAACGTATTCTGTTGGCCAAAAGCATGAAAAAGATATATATGAAATATTGATGTTAGGCGAAGATTCAAGTGCAATGAGCTTAATTTTCCAAATGTTCCTGACATGGATTCGGTGAAGCTAGATGACATTAAAGTAATATTATATAAACCAATGAGTGTGGGACAACATAAAGAGATAATTCGAACTTTAAATTTGACCATAACCTCAACAATATACATACAAGTTTGATAAACTGTCCCATCGTTCATCAGGGTATGTCCCATTGTTCACCAGGGTATGTCCCATTGTTCACCAGTGCTATTATACAATGGGATATTTTTTTTATTTTTTTTTATTTAATTTTATTCTAGTCAACAGAAAATGTGATAGCATTCAAGTTAGTTTCATTTTATAAAGGAATATCTATATTACACATGGATTTTTTATTTTTCATACTTTGCCCATAGTAAATGAAATATCAATCTTTCTTTGTTTTTTGTCCCATTGATGACCATCCTCCTCTACCTCAATATAATATATTAGAATATTACGTATGAACAATTATTATGTAACATTATGTAATAATTCATGTTGAGTTTTTGAATCGTATCGCAGGTACTCCAAAAACTCCTTCACTTATCTTGGCTGTAGTTCTTGATAAAAGCATATAAAGAGAATTTTCACTTCAGAACCACACAGTTTCCTCCCATTCTCTGCCAAAGCATTCTACAAAATGAAGTAAGCTCTTAGAAATAGGTTACATATATAAATAAAAGATATTTTTAGCAATAGATTAAAATATAAATATTCTAACACCTTTTGATTGTTACAATACTAATTATCTTAGTTATGGTATTTAACATTTAAATCCACAAAGTATTTTTGTTCATTTAATTGATCACAACTGAAATTAAATTACATTAAAACTACATAACCTGAGATTATTGATTCTTCCTGAATTATCCAGTTAAAATAAATTAGGCATTTGTTAAAAGATGACGAAAAATTAAAATTGCTTGACTTTCTAATTCTACCTAAGTAGTTAAATTGTTCCAACTGTAGTGCCATAATTAAAGAATTAAATTGCTTTCGTAATCACAAAATAAAAATAACTGCAATAACAATAGGATCCAATCTTTTACAAGACCCTGACCATTTAAATAAACAGATCATTTACTAATTATAACTCAAATTATTATTTTCAGGGTTTTTATTGCCCTATCACTCGTGTGTGCCCTGTCCATGACAGAGGCTTATGTCAGTCTCGGAGATTGCCCACAAATCACGCATGTTGCGGATTTCGACCTCAACCAAGTAAGACTCCTTGAAATATTCAGTAATTATCCATTAAGAGAAGAGCGAACTAAGACCATACTAATTTATTTATCTTTCAGTATCTCGGAAGGTGGTATGAGATGGATACTTTCTCAATGAGATATATTGCTGGTGACGAGTGCGTCACTTCGGATTTCGGATACGTCTGTAAGTGAATTAATGACCAATATATTTGAGAATGAGGGGTTAATGAATTTAAGATTCTCTCTTGTTTTCTTCAATTTATTAATGTAAAGATCTGCAGCTGAGAACGAGATGAGCATCAAAAACTCTTGGGTTGATCAGAGGGGTCTGTCTTCCGTGATGGCTTCGGGAGTTCTCACCGGAGAAGAAACTGGCCAATTCATCTTCACCTTCGGCAAAAGAGATCCAGACTTTTACAACGTCCTTGCTGTTGACTATGAGAAGTACAGTGTGGCCTATGCCTGCAGACAGGTAATATAAAAAACTAGGCCTGGTGTAAATAGGTTTCACTCTCAATATATCATAATTGATGTTGACATTTCAACTGGTTTCTCGAAACAGGTTGAAAACATGAAGGATGAACAAGGTTGGATTCATTTCAGATCAAATGAAAGAGATCCAGAACTCATTGTGAGTTTGAAATAAATTATCTTACATAATAATATTTTACACAATGAAATAACATTATTGATAGAGTAATTCACATCTAATCAATAATTTCTTCAAATTCTCCAACAGGCTGAAGCTTTGAAGGTGTTTGAAGACAATGGAATCGATGTCGAAGGAAAATTCTCGTTGGTCTTCCAAGGAATTGGATGCGTCTACAACCCTGAGCCCTGAATCTGATATCATTGAATAATGTCTAGAAGAATGAGAATTTCTTGAGAATTTCTAACTTCTTTAGTCATAGTAAATTCCTTTTGTTATTTATATAATAATTATCATAACTGAACTTCCTAGCAATATTTCGCTATATAAATACCTAAGTGCATTGCTCCGTTTTTTATTGATTCTCAAGAATTACGTAAATACTTGAATCTGTGAAATACACAATCTCCAAGTTCAAATTTCCTACAAAAGATATTTATGTGATACCTAATAAGTCATTAAAGTCAAGTGTGTAACTTCAAAGTAGATTTCCATTCACATTTCCATTTTCTGCCCAATTCCTTTTATTACTTTTATCATCGAATGATACTCTTGCCATAACTCACAACAATATCTCAAACGTGCCAATCGCGTAATATTAATAAACTGCAGTACTAGAATATACCAATTGATGATATTACTAAAAAAAACGTGATGAAAAAAAAAAAACGTACGTGAATCATCAAACGTGATGATTGATCTGTAAAAGTTCACATCAGTGATATTTCATTAGTGAACATTTTTTTTCATTATTTTTTCACTGCTATTTATTATATTTCTATAAATTAGGCTTTAAAAATAAAAAATAATACCCCATAATAGTGTAAGTCTAAATAAATTGAAGGTAAAACCGTAAATTAATCTTAAGCTTTTCTGTTATTGAAGGAACTTTATAATAATTATCTTCATAAGTCAGTAAACAGTAAGACAAATGTTTTCCTCCCCTTTGATAAATCGATAGAGGGACATTAATTATAGAATATAAATTGGTGTCATTATATTTAAAAAAATCCGAATTTAGACTCTAGTCATAAAATGAATCTATTAGTTGTCAAATCTTACCAACTCGGGTCGCCACAATTTATCAATTCTAAAGTAAATACATATTTTAGTAATTTGATTTTTTTTAAATTTAAAAGTATTATTAGTTAATGATTATGATCATATAGTTATTATTGTTTTCACAAGTATCTTACCTAGTATATCAAAAATAAATCAGTACACTTAAAATTAAATTTCAGACAATTTGGTTGAACACTTTTTAAAATTATAAATGACCTTGACCTTTGACCCGATCGCTGCCAAAGTTCGCTCCAATCGCTCCCACCCAATTTCAGCCAATTTAGCTGAACATTTTTTGAGTGATGCGAATAACAAGAGTACGTACAAATAAACGCCAACAAAAACATAACCTTCCGCAATTTTCGTAGGGAATTAATTTTTTTCTGAAATTATCAACATGAAAATTAATATCGTAATATTTGATTTGATCCAAAGTTGATTATTAGTTTCTCTTTCTTTATCTTTTGTTTACTCTATTTGGAAAATTATCAAAAAAACACAACGCATTGAAATACAAATTGCTTTAATTTTGACAATTAAAATTAATTTTAATTTTGTTTATCAAACAAAAATCCCTTTACAATTAAAGCAAAAATTCGGGAGATAACTATTGCTCTTCACAACAATTCTTTGAAAAATACAAATGGAACTTTTAGGCCCAATAAGCTTTCGCTTCTTCAGTAGAAGTCTCTTCAGCATGGTGAGTAGGTAATTACTAATAATATATAGGTTATATGTGTGTAACGTGTGATATTATCATATTATATACCTATATCCATCATGTTGCAGAAACTTAATTCCAGTTAATTCCTTGTAGATATATATATATATAGAATTAACTAGTTAATTCATAGCACATAGCTTATAGATTTGGAAGAACGGAACGGGTGATGGATGCTAAGTTATAAGTAAACAAAAGAAGAAGAATTATACTAACTAGCAAATTTAATCATTTTTTAGGCAAACAAACAAATTATTTCTCAACCAAATATCAACCAAAAACATCGATCTGTTTTCCTCTGATTTCTCCCGATTAGTTTTGATCACGTCCTGAGCGCTATAGTTTTAGTTAATTGGAGATATCATTAACAAATGGAGAAATTTAAATTTAAAACTTAAAAGTATTAATCGTGTAAAATAGGTTAAATTATTTTAAAATCATTTGTTACCAACAGTATTCCCGTAGTAAGAACATTAGCCTCTCACAATGGCTTGCCAAATAAGCTGAAATATAAGCCTAATTCGTTACAATTTAAATGTCGCAAAGGAGTTTAGGTGTCGGAGGTTTCCGCTGTCTTCCCTAGAATCCCTAGTTACAGTAAACATTAGAGATGGGATCCGTCAATAACCAATGTTTTATAATTTCTACTGAATTCTTTTATGAAAGCTTCAATTTTCTAAAATTGTAAGTGTGATAACTGGATAATATCATAAGAAAGACATAGAAAGTTATAACATTAACTCCTAAGTGAAGTGCAAAAATGAATAGCCTAAGCTTACTAGGTCCCTGGTACTATATTTAATATTAATTGGCTACAGTGCTACTGAGTACTAGGTAGCTAGTTTCCAATCTGTCTGAGAGCCTGTGATCTAGTCTCTTGCTATTTTATTAGGGATAGGTATACCTATTACCCTGTTAATTTACATAATTATAGATTTTTCAACTTCCTTCAAAATTCAGTCTTTCACAGTTCCATCCCATGTTACAGAGTATGTAAGTTAAAGTCAATTAATTGGCTTAGATTTCAGAAGGTTAAAAATCAGATATATCTAATTGGCTTTAAATTTTGAATTAATTCCTATGTTCCATGTTTCAAGGTATGGATAAAGTCGCCAGTATACTGGTGACTTTTGAGGGATGAAATAATTTAATAAGTTGTAAATAACAAGAAAATCATTCATTCTATACCAGACAGCAGGAACTGGTAAAGTGTTCTCCAAGAAATCCTCTATTTTGGCTTCTGTTCTCAGTAAATTACAAGTAAATATAGGAGGAAATTAAGGATTGTTCGAACAGAAAATGTTAAAAATGTCCCATGTTCTGCAGACTGGATTCTATAGTCTGAAGATATTCTATAGTCAGACATGAATCATAAGGATGTTTTCAAGGGAGAAATTTTCACAAGGAAGTCAAATTTCTTCTTTAAAGTATCTTAAATGTGGCGACCTGGATCCATTTTCCCACTAAACTGGCGACTTTCCTGCCACACTTTGAATTATGGCCTATGTTCCCATGTTAATTTTGACTTGAAATCTTCAAAATTTGAGCCAAATTGGCTTGGCTCAGAAATTTAGTGAAATTTAGGCTCAAAAATTAGCTTACAATTTTCCAGTCTCTGAAACATGGGTTTCACCCCAGACTGCAGGAACTGGTAAAGTGTTCTCCAAAAAATTCTCAATTTTGGCTTCTGTTTTAGTAAAATACATGTAAATGTCATGCGCGTTTGATTGATCTGCCATATCGACCGATTTCGCTGCGCAATCTATTGATCGACAGTTTGCGCAGCCATCGATCGATAGCGCAACCATCGATCGATTGCTGCGCGCTCTAATGATGTCATTTTATTTTGCTTGTGCATCAAATTGGCATATTTTATTGCGGATATTAATCGATAGCGCAACCATCGATCGATTTCTGCGTGTTCGAATGAAACGGATTTTCTTAGTTTATGCATTTAATTAATTGTTTTGTTTTTAATGGAAAAATATTTTTTTATATTTAATAAGGTCGAATAAAGTCGATTGTTGCGTGTTCAAATGATATGGATTTTGCCATTTGGTAGTTTATGCATCTATTTTTTAAATTTAATAGAGCAACCATCAGTCGATTGTTGCGCGTCTGAATGATAGGTATCCAGTCTGCAGAACATGGGACATTTTTAACATTTTCTGTGCGAACAATCCTTAATTTCCTCCTATATTTACATGTATTTTAATGAGAACAGAAGCTAAAATAGAGGATTTCTTGGAGAACAGTTCACCAGTTCCTGCAGTCTGGATAGGTATGGATTTTGTTAGTTCATGCATCTAATTGTTACATTTAATAGAGAAACCATCAGTTGATTGTTGCGTGTTTGAATGATATGGAAGTATAAGTTTATAACAGGATTTGAGGATTAATCCTGAGTCCAAGTCCTATTTAATTCCTATGTTCCCATATTATAATTGGTAATTTCTGTAAAAAAATCCTGGGTCTGATGTGACTTTCTTTTCACACTTGGTTAAAGTGTCGTAATTTACCTACTTGACCCTATTAATATTTCAGAGTGTGGCAAGAAAGTCGCCAATCCCTCCAATGATCCAGGCAATCCTAATGAAATATATTTTGGTCCATGTTTTAAAGTGTGGCAGAAAAGTCGCCAGTTTAGTGAGGAAATGGATCCAGGTCGCCACATTTAAGATACTTTAAAGGAGAAATTTGGCTTCCTAGTGAAGATTTTACACTTGGAAACCTCCTTATGCTTCATGCCTGATGCATGTCTATCTCTTGAGACTATTTTCAGAGTGATTTACTTGTTATTTACAGGTTTTCCAACTTATTTAACCCCTCAAAAGTCGCCAATATACTGGCGACTTTGTTCATACTTTGAAACATGGATTTTGGTCGCTAGCCAGTCTGTATTTGGTGTATAAAAAAAAAACTCATCAACTTTTTCCAAATAGCAAATCAGCAAACATTAAAACATATTTCCAATAATTTGGGTGATACAACAGATACATGTACTTTTGATCTTCCAATTTAGCCATAGAAATAAATGGTAATCAGGTAATGATGTAATGTAGAAATAAATAGCTAAAAATCTACCGACTTTGCTCCAGACTATTTCATAGTAAATTCCACTCACTTTGTTAGTGGAATTTTTAGCTATTTATTCCTATTATATATTTCTCTCCATTTGCAATTGAAAGGCTCAAAATAGCTGACCTAATTGCTGCAGAAAACTGTTTCATTCCCCAGCCAAATCAGATTATTCATTTAATGTCTGGTTAGAAACTATATTTATTAATTATTATATATAATAAATATCTGCAGGTATTTAAATCACAACACTGGATTAATCTTTGAATCATGTAAAGTGCTCAAGAAGTGGATGCACTGTGGTTATATCACTGTTTGACTAGCTACCTACAACAATCCTGAAGGATTGAAGCCTACTTTAATCATCCTAATAATATAATTTTTAGTTACAGATTTTTATCTATTTTACTAATTATTTTATATGTATTGAGATTTGCTGATAGCTATAAATTATTAGAGATGTCATCATTTATAGAAAAATGTCCTACTTTTGAAGAGATGCGACAAGAAATGATTAAACGGAGTAAAGAAATGAAAGAAGGTTAGTTTTTTTCATGTGATATCTTCAGATAGATAAATAGGTAGCTATTTCTAAACAAATTTTCAAACTAAGAAATGATCTATATTCAAACAGTTTTCATTGCTTCTAAAGTTCAAAATAACTTATTAATCAAGAAGATAAAACATTGCAACTCTAATAGCTATCTGGTCTTATTGAAATCAAATTGTATCACCCAAAACAAGTGTTAGCTGTGTGGAACTTTTTGTGTAGACCTAGTTAAACATCTCCTGTAAAATGATTAATTAATTTATATTGCTTTTGATTTTTATGATGAAACTTAATGGTGTGGAAGTTTAAAAGATATTTACAACCAAGTTAAAATAATTAGGTAGTTACTTTTCTCATTGACATTTAGTGGTTAATCATTCTTTCTATTCACAGCTGAGGTGGCTAAGAAGAAGAAAGAATTAGTGACTGAAGATAATCTCCTCTCATGTACTGAGAAGTCAAAATATTCTACCTCAAGTGACAACAAGAGTATCAAAGTCACAGAGGATGGTTTCAAAGTTGTAGACTTCATACCTCAAGATGACTCTGATGTATCAGATGCTTTTGAATCTGATTTCAGCGATGAAGATATTCAAGAAAAGACAAAAGTAACCGAGGATGGCTTCAAAATAGTTAGTTCTATTCCAGAAGATGATTCAGACGTGTCTGATGCCTTTGAATCAGATGAGGGTGATTCCAATGAAGAGGATGTTACAGGAAATGAAATTAAAGAAAAGATAATAGCTTCAAAGAAAGCCAAAATTGAAAAACTCAATGCGACTAAAACAAACGGAACTAAACGAAAAAGAGTAGAGGAACCAAATAGTCCTCTAAAGTTAAAAAAAAATAAAAAGATTTCCACCAATCATGATGATAAAATTAAACAGAAGGAGGTTGAAGCTAAGATTGTTTCTAATACGACAGATGAGCAAAATCAAAAGAAAAAACGATCTAGGAAGAGAGGAAGCAAATCCAAAATGTTAGATAGTGAAAAAAAGAATATGAAGTCTCAAGTTAAATCTAATGAATATAATATTCCAGACTTCAGAAAGACTAAAGGTTATCTCCCTTTCACTGACTCTGAGTTAGAGGATTTCAAAAAGAGAAATCATCCCAAATACATTAAGTTCTGTGAAGGTCTCATAAAAGCAGGTAAGCTATGCACTTTTCTATTCGGTTATTTACTTAATATACTCTCTTAAAGGGCTGTCGTACACACATAGGGTTTTTTGAAGTCTTTCCACCAGACTTTTTGCTAAGCTCCTCCTACGAGGATGTAAGAAAAAACGATATAATTATCATTTTTTTCAGTTGGTATCCATGATACCTGCAGGTATCATGGATACCAATAAAAAAACCCTACGTGTTAATGGCCCTTTAATAAAGTTTGTAGTTACCACACAAAATGGGTCAAATTTGAACATTTTATGGTTATGAATTTTATTGAATCTATTTAGGTTTTACTAGCAGATCAAAAAATGATTTTCATAATCTGTTTATGACTCATTGTGATGACTCATTTCTACCTTTCTTTTTCTCGCTATTCTTCAGGTCTTCATTCCTGCTGGGAAGAGTGTGAGAAGAAAGAAGACAGAGACAAGAGAGAAATGGCAAGACTGCCTCAGCCTGAAAAAAGGTAAGATAGACTAATTCTAGACCCAGGGTAAGTTATGAATCATCAGTCAGTTCCACATTTTCGGTCATAGCTATAAAATAATATTAAAATATAGGTTTAATTAAAAAATTGTTTAATTTTTATTTGTACCAAGATAAGACAATATAGCTAGCTAATAATTTTATTTCAAGATAAAAAATAAATTCATATATTAGCTACAGCTATATACTATATAGTGTTTTTATTGGTAAAAATTAAACAATCACTTAATATAGTTTTTTTTCTTATATGACCTAAAATGTGAAACTGATCGATAATTCGTAACTTCCATAGTCTTGTTTTGCACAAGAAAAAGTGACCAGGAATCATGCACCAGTTTGATGTGATATAATATTTTATTGTTTTTTCTATTCCAGGCCCGACTGCAATGTGTACTTGAAGAGAGGTTTGAATGGCCAAATAGAAACAGTGTATGACTACTCTAGAAAGAAACCTAAAGCAAAGAAAGTAGAGGAAACAAAGAATATGGTAACTAAACCAAAGACTGAAGAAGAGAAGAAGGAGATGAAGAGGGAAGAAAACATTAAGAAGAAGGTGAGATTATAAGATGAATAGGAGGTCAGTTATCTTTAGTTGGTTCATTTCTGGTCCGTTATCTTTTCTTACTCCGATTTACCTGTTTAAATGGTTACAATAATTTTTAACCACAGAAAATTTAATTGGACTTGAAATGTCCATATTACAATTTTGATGACTGAGTGTGTGCCTAGTAGCTAGTGGGAATTGCTCAATAGCTATCTTTTTAGAATTAAATTAACTAAAAATGAATTGGAAGACTTTTTAAAAAGATAATTTTAATATATTTAATAAAAAAGAAACTTGAAAGACTTAATGTAAGAAATGAAATACCTACTCCAAATGTATTGGTTTCCAGCAAGCTATTTGAAATTTAACAAACAACCTACTAAAATTTTCATTTTATTGCTATGTTTTTCTTTCAAGTAATTGTCTGCTAATGGTCCTCTTTAGAATAGCTAAAGTATTTAAATTTTATGCATGTATTTAAATTCACTGCATCTTCCACAGGCTGAGCTGAAGGAGACCCTCAAGAATATGGCTAGAGATCTGGACCGCAATCTGTTCCAGAAGACTCTCACTCCCGAGGAAAAACGTAAAATGATTCAGCAGAAACTCGAGAGATTAGGGGCGCCAAAAAAGAAGAATCCGGTGAGTACTTGTTAAGATAATTAAGATAACGTCTCTTGTTTAACAGTAATGAACAAATAATTTCAGTTGAAAAGGGTAGTTGAGGTAACATGAGACGTAGCCCTAGTTAAAGGTAACTACATCGTCGTAGCTTTGCATCTGTCAGGTAATTAAACTTGTCTGCTGGTAGATGTGATGCTCTAGTGAACATCTCGTTTACATTTTTTTTAAAGTCATCACTCATCGTCAAAATCTGCCAATCTTCCTATTCTTCTAAGAAATGTGGAAAGTTTGGGCATTTATTTTGCAGTATGCTTTATTCTTATCCCTTTATTTTGCAGTATGCTTTATTCTTATCCCTTTATTTTGCAGTATGCTTCATTCTTATTCCTTTATTTTGCAGTATGCTTTATTCTTATTCCTTTATTTTGCAGTATGTGAACTACAAAGTGCTGATGGAACAGAGACGACTTGATAAAGCAAAGAAAGAAGAGGAGAAGCAACATCTCTTGGACATTGGCATGGCGGAGGTAAGTTGATAGCGAGTGTAACTCCTGTGTGTAGTTAGCGAGTGTAACTCCTGTGTGTAGTTAGCGAGTGTAACTCCTGTGTGTAGTTAGCGAGTGTAACTCCTGTGTGTAGTTAGCGAGTGTAACTCCTGTGTGTAGTTAACGAGTGTAACTCCTGTGTGTAGTTAACGAGTGTAACTCCTGTGTGTAGTTAACGAGTGTAACTCCTGTGTGTAGTTAACGAGTGTAACTCCTGTGTGTAGTTAACGAGTGTAACTCCTGTGTGTAGTTAGCGAGTGTAACTCCTGTGTGTAGTTAGCGAGTGCAACTCCTGTGTGTAGTTAGCGAGTGCAACTCCTGTGTGTAGATAGCGAGTGTAACTCCTGTGTGTAGATAGCGAGTGTAACTCCTGTGTGTAGATAGCGAGTGTAACTCCTGTGTGTAGTTAGCGAGTGTAACTCCTGTGTGTAGTTAGCGAGTGTAACTCCTGTGTGTAGTTAGCGAGTGCAACTCCTGTGTGTAGTTAGCGAGTGCAACTCCTGTGTGTAGTTAGCGAGTGCAACTCCTGTGTGTAGATAGCGAGTGCAACTCCTGTGTGTAGTTAGCGAGTGCAACTCCTGTGTGTAGATAGCGAGTGCAACTCCTGTGTGTAGATAGCGAGTGTAACTCCTGTGTGTAGTTAGCGAGTGTAACTCCTGTTTGTGCAGTAGCTACTCACTTACTGAGGATGTTTAAACGCTTTCTTTACTTGTTTGAAATTATAGGGAATGAGAATTGGTTTCATAGGGTAGCTAGCTAGCTAAATTCCGACTTATCGACCGGTTTCACATTTTCGATTAAATAAATATAAAAAGTAAATGATTTGTCATTTCAACTCATATAATTAATTGGTATAAAATTGGTATTAAAATTGATTGAAATGTGAAACCGGTCGATAAGTCGGAATTCACCATAACTTTGATTTTTATATTATTTTATATGTAATTTACCTTTTCCTACCATGCGGTATATTACTCTAAATGACTGTTAATTTTCTTTCTTTTTTCTCAGAAAATCAAGAAAAATAAGGTTCGCCGCTCCTTCAAGCGAGATGCCAATGACGTTGGTGGCTTCACCAACCAAGCTGCTGGTTCTTTCAAGGATGGTGTGCTTGTTCTCAATAAGAATTTCCTGAAATCTGTGAAGGATTCTAATTTAGGTACAGCCAGTGCAAATAACAGAAAAAGTAGAGAGATGGAAAAGAAGGAAAAATTAAATCGTGCAAACTAAAAATTTCTTTTCATTATCACGAACCGTAAAAAATACTGACAGAAATGGCAATGTTCGTACAAGAAGCTACAACGTATAATGTTAGAACCAAATATTTTCTAACAATTTGTACGTTTAAGAACGGCAGCCATTTGACTGACAGAACATGTTCTGACAAACTCAAAATAGTCTAAAAAAATTCAATTAAAGTTCAAACATGTATTGAAACATATTTGATCCAATATGATCTAATAACTCTTGCAAATCTTAACTCTTTCAGGCCCACACTTTTCAAGGAAATAAAATGTCCTATATGCCCCAAAATTATGACAATACCTAAGCAATACCACGAGACTTGAGACCGTATTGTAGGGTGGTACAATTTCTGTACCACCGGGTACCAATTGTAACAATGAGTTTGGTACAAAATATGTACCACCAGACTTGAAAGAGTTAAGTTGTTCAAACGGGTTTGAAAATTAAAATTTGATGGTGAACTCATCTAAAATGTAATTAACTATCCATCATACGCCTAAAATTCATTGTTTGGTCTAGATTCTAGACATCTTTCGAAAGCTCGAAACCTAATGAAAATATTCCAACATTGAGTTTAGAATTGCTAGGGTTGTGACGATATGCTTTAAAATCATAGATCTTAAGAATACCATATAGGAATGAAATGAAATTTTATCGATTACTATTTAGCTACCTGTAGAATGATTCAATACTCTTTAATTCTCTCCGTCTATAATATTTTCGGGATCTATGATTTTGAAAGCATATTGTCACAACCGTATATTGATTATCATCTTGAAAATGTGGACTTTTCGTTGAATCTTTTGAATCAGTGGCGGGGAAATTCAAACTCTATCTCTGTTTTCTGTTGCCCTTTTAACTGGTGGGAAAAAGGATTAAAATTAAAATTTCTATAAATATTAAATCTAATTCTTACTTAAAATGAAACTATTGAGGCATATATATTTTATTTATTCACAATCATAACAGTAACGATCATAACATGTGGAATTGATGATTAGGTTGCCAGGTGTAGCTACAACATGTAGGCTCATGTCAAAATTATCTAATATAATAATAAATGCTATATAATTTATTTAACCGATATACAATAGCTGTGGTAAATTTCTCTTCCATTCACCACAGACAGTATCAGGATAGAGCCCCTGGGGGGTTTGTCAAATCTTCGGTTATTTCTTTCAATACTATGGGGTTTTAAACTTATTGTTTTTTCCAATAAGTTGCTAATGATGATTCTTCCTTATAAAATATACTCGATAGAAATATGCATCAAATATAAAATAAATAGATTATAACAAAAACTTCATGAAATATTTGTTTTGTAACGTGAATTTATAGTGATTTTTTATTATTTTGCTGAATTGTCTTAAAATATCAATTCACGGACAGTTTAATTAATTTTTGGCTTCACTCTAATTGAAAAATAATTTTTTTTTGCATACTATAATGATCCTTTAAAAATAAATATTTTATTTATAAATGAAAATATAGCCTTGCAAACGAGGGGTAAAATACATAACGCATCATCTTTAACCCGTGCAATTATTTCGAAACAATAACCACACAAAATACGGAAAGAATGACAATAAGACAGATATATAAACCTTACTAACTAAGAATATACAATCGATAGAAATATTTACAATAAAGTGCTCTAATTAGCTATAGTTTGATAGCCATAGGGTGAACAGATGGAATTTAATATTTTCAGTGTTTTTCACGTCAAGTCCAAACTGGCCAACAACCACACTAGACTATTTCCCATATTACGAAATGTTCACTTTTTAAATTCTATGAGAGAAATAACGAAATTTGTCTAAATAATATGTACAGCGCTCTTTCGTTTTATTTTTCGCTTTCAAATAACTTACTGTTAAGATCTTAGAAAATAAAATAATAAACTCAGTCAGTTCTTATCCCCAAACCATACACGTTGGACGGCCTGTGTGCGGAGAGGGTCTGAAAGAGTGTCCTACAGGGCATGGACCCTGCTGAAAGTGTTGGTAACATTTCTTTGTTGATGGCCAATAGTTTCCCTTCATTGTAGGAGTGCATGCACACTGCAGTGTCTCGTTGGACGAACTAGCCACAACTAGCTCCCCCATATCACAAGGACCTTTAGTCAACTTCTCATAGCAAGTGTCTGTTGTCGTGTCCAGTACGTGTGAAGTGAAGCAGTTACATTCGGTCCTTTGGGAAGTCTTGTTGAAGCTAAAGTACTTGCCCACTTTACAAGGTCCTACAGAGTGCTGTTCATAGCATTGACCGTCTTTTTCGTAGAAGTAAGGTGTCCAGTCTGGTCTGCAGTGGCAGCCGGCTTCTCCGGTTTGAATATCGAGGTAGAAAAGTCTTCCATCTGGGCAAGGTCCTTTGGAATACTGTCTGTAGCATCTCTGTTCTTCGTTCCAGAAGAACCAATTGTCATAACGAGCACAGTGCTCCTTCTTCTGGCATACGGCAACACCTGGTTCACTGAACACGAGCCAATGGCCCAAAGGACAAGGTCCTCTTGAGTAAGGTTCAAAACAGTGCCCGTCAGTTGTGGTAACGTTTCCAGTTAAGCATTTACACTCTGTTTTCAGTGTGTCCAGGTTGCGTAAGTAGCAGTTTATTCCATCGCTGCAGTGTGTTTGGTCACAGGGACCTGCAGTGTTAAGGGGATAGCAGTTTCCATCTTCCTCCAACATGTGACCATCCCGGCACTCGCATCTGGGTCTCCTGGAACCGTAATCAAATTTGAGGATGTGACCTTCGTTACACGGACCCTGTTCGTAAAGTGGGTGACAGCTTTCGGTCTCAGGGTAGTAGAACATAGTAAGCCTTTTGTCGCAAGAGCAGAATCCTTTGCCTTCACTGTCCTTCATGAAAAGCTGCCCTTCGGGACAAGGGCCTCTTGCGTACTCTTGGTAGCAATGTCCATCAGTCCACCTTGCCCACAGACCAGGACAACTGGAGAAAAATAACCTCATTAAGTGTTTGAATGTCGATTTACTTTAGATATTTCAATGTATGAATGCAATACAATAAAACTATTTTCATTTCTACTTATTAAACAGATTCAGTAAATATTACGCTTACTCACATGCACTCGGCATGTCCTGTGGCATTAGATACCAAATGTTGTCCTTGTTTGCAAGGCCCTTGAGTGTACTGAGGGTAGCACTCGCCTGTCTTTGGCCAGTAGACGTGATAGTCAGCACAAATGCAGTCCTGTTTGCCCTCTATGAACACCGCCTGTCAACGCAAAGAAAGAACTTGAATTTAGACTCTAAATGTTTATAATTATTAGGCATTTTAACAACATTTTGAATTTGATTATCAACAATTAAATGAATAATGATTATATAGTTTTTCTTATATGATTCAAAAGTCTCATGGAAAAAGTAGGAGGAGCTTAGCAAAAAGTATGGTGGAAAGACTTCAATACCCTGTTTGTGTACGGTCCTTAACAGATAACTCACTTTGAATCCTCTGGGACACTGTTTGACAGTTCGTCTCCTAGATGGCACTGAGTCACAGCTTTGTGACAGGAGTGTGACGAGGAGTGACAGACTGAGTAACAGCCACGATGACGCCATACCTGCAACAACGAAAAACATTTTTTAGTTTTAGAGAAAAAGAAAATAAACAATATGATGGGTACTTATAAAACGTATATCTTCGCCGCCACTTATAAATGACCTTGTCCTTTAACCCGTTTGATCAGAAATTTAATAAAACTAGTTCTTAGATAATGACCAATCGTTCCACACACTTCCAAACAATTTGGTCGAACACTTTTTGAGTTATGCGTGTAACAGTATGATAAATAAATGACACCTAAAATATAACCTTCTGCAATCTATGAAGGTAACAATCACTGCTATTCCTTTATTTAGGATAACATTTCCCCAGGAAAGTCCTTTCTTCGTCACAGCATCAGTGTCACATTAGCAGATCAAAGTCTTTCTTTGTCGTACCACCAACCTCTGAGGGAATCATTTCCGGAGTTCTTGTCGCACGCAATATGAGCTTCTTTCCAATGCTAATTTATTCCTTTGTTTTCAAACATTATGGAAATCCTTAATACTTCATTTGGGAGAGAAAATAACTATTTCCGCAATAAATCAAGTAACTGTTCTTGCATGAGAATATTATTTACAACAAAGTTATTATGAAATACATATTTTATTCCGCTTAAGGAACAGATTATGTTTCCATTTAAACAAAGAGATTTCATTTTGTATATAGTGTTAGGATTTGTTTATAATATATATATTGTATATTCATGCAGGTATATTATAAATATTAATATATACTGTATTAAGTAGAACAATTCGTTTTCAGTTACCAAGGTAATGAATTGAATATACGTAACTACCACACTCATTAAATAAGTATATTAAAATAGGAAGAAAGATGAAAATATTTAACATTAGTAATAAATGTTGAGTATTAATAATTACTGCGGTTACTTAATTATTACCCAGTACAACTAAAGTATCGTGGGTACTAGTACAGTATCGCGGGTACAACTACAGTATCGTGGGTACAACTACAGTATCGTGGGAACAACTAAAGTATCGTGGGTACAACTAAAGTATCGTGGGTACAACTACAGTATCGTGGGTACAACTACAGTATCGCGGGTACAACTACAGTATCGTGGGTACAACTACAGTATCGTGGGAACAACTAAAGTATCGTGGGTACAACTAAAGTATCGTGGGTACAACTACAGTATCGCGGGTACAACTACAGAATCGTGGGTACAACTACAGTATCGTGGGTACAACTAAACTATCGTGATTACAACAATAGTATCGTGGGTACAACTACAGTATCGTGGGTACTGCTACAGTATCGTGGATACAACTACAGAATCGTGGGTACAACTACAGTATCGTGGATACAACTACAGTATCGTGGGTACAACTAAAGTATCGCGGGTACAACTACAGAATCGTGGGTACAACTACAGTATCGTGGGTACAACTGAACTATCGTGATTACAACAATAGTATCGTGGGTACAACTACAGTATCGTGGGTAATGCTACAGTATCGTGGATACAACTACAGTATCGTGGGAACAACTTAAGTATCGTGGGTACAACTACAGTATCGCGGGTACAACTACAGAATCGTGGGTACAACTACAGTATCGTGGGTACCACTACAGTATCGTGGGTACAACTAAAGTATCGCGGGTACAACTACAGAATCGTGGGTACAACTGCAGTATCGTGGGTACAACTAAACTATCGTGATTACAACAATAATATCGTAGGTACAACTACAGTATCGTGGGTACTGCTACAGTATCGTGGATACAACTACAGTATCGTGGGTACAACTACAGTATCGTGGGTACAACTACAGTATCGTGGGTACAACTACAGTATCGTGGGTACAACTACAGTCTTCATTACAACCTCGGTATCGTGGATACAACTACAGTATCGTGGGTACAACTAAACTATCGTGATTACAACAATAGTATCGTGGGTACAACTACAGTATCGTGGGTACTGCTACAGTATCGTGGGTACAACTACAGTATCGTGGGTACAACTACAGTCTTCATTACAACCTCGGTATCGTGGATACAACTACAGTATCGTGGGTACAACTACAGTATCGTGGGTACAACTACAGTATCGTGGATACAACTACAGTATCGTGGGTACAACTACAGTATCGTGGGTACTGCTACAGTATCGTGGGTACAACTACAGTATCGTGGGTACAACTACAGTCTTCATTACAACCTCGGTATCGTGGATACAACTACTGTATCGTGATTACAACAATAGTATCGTGGATACAAACTCTATGTACACCACTGTATCCATTTTATCGAATTAGTTGCAGCTTTCATCCCCGCATCACAAACAGTCTATCATTATTCAGATTAAAGGTTCTGTTGTTCAACCTTGGTTGCTACAAAGAAAGTTACCCGAAAACAAAAAGAATTTGTAAACACACGTTAATTTAATTGTTTTATTTTGTCTGTGAAATGTAGAAATAATGTGTTTTGGTACGCCAATTTGCGTATTTGTTCACCATCGCAAATGTACGTAGAATATATATATGGTTGGTAGAAGCCATTAAATAATAAATAAAATAAAAACAAGAAAAGAGAAAAGTACAAATGTTAAATATTTAAAATAATTGATGTGACGAAAATGATTTTCACGGAACTACCTACCATATCGGTATGGAAATCTTTCAAGGTATAGAAAAAGGTTTCTAAGGGGGGCAACAGTGCCCTAATATTGTTACAATATTGTCCTAATATTGTTACAATATTGTCCTAATATTGTTACAACATTGTCCTAATATTGTTACAACATCGGGACAGTGTTTAGATAGAATCGTCTATTGATATACCGATGCATTTCCTCCACACCCACATAGCTAAGTGCATTACACTGCAGTTTCTAAAACTCAGGACATGACATGAAATACTCGCTAAGAATGACAGCAAATGACTGCATATACTGTCCACTAGATTATGGAGAGTAGGAACTGAAACAGTGTCATGGAAGAGGAAACTTCTCATCAAAAGTCAAAGCATATTAAACAAAGCACCACCACAATCAAGGTCAGCTGCATATGTTTCAATCGACTGAACCGTGACAGAGCTTTAAATGGAATAATAGGAATAAAAGATAGATATATGACACTATTTACTACAAACAGACTGTTTGTAAATATCATTAGATGAATTATAATAGAACTACCAAACAGTTAATTTTACTGGTTTTTACTTTTCAAACATTTTATCACATAAAATTCAATTATCTACCAATAATTTTTTTTGGGGGTAAACAAATGTTTGAATAGTTAAAACCAGTCAAATTGACTCTGCTCGGTAGCTCTAGTGCTAAAAATGTCCATCGTATTCTTTGGTCACTGCAAAGTAAAGCTACTAATTTGAATCCCTGAAGCTACGAGATGAGAAAAGTGTTTGCTAAAATAGCACTTATGGGGAATAAATAGCATTGCATATGCTAATTTTGGCCTTAACCCTAGGAACAGAAGCGGCTACAACACACAGGCAACTGAAAAGAAGCTTACGGAGAAATGAAAATGAAAAATACAGTTAAAAACATGTCAAAATTTATAGTTAAAAACATGTTAAAATATATAGTTAAGAACACATCTTAATTTATATTTAAGAACACAGCAAACTATAATTTAAACAACACCAAAATGTATAAACACTATTATAGGATAAAATAGAAAATTTCATATTACATAAAAAAATAAACTACATTAAAAGGTATGGATAAGACACATCAAAATATATATTTATATGAAATTAATGTGCCGACTTCGACCTCCCTCCACCCCTGTCAGGTAATTAAACAATCACAAAGTGTGCAGTACAACAAACTAGCGGATACAACGAACTACATAACGGGCATTTATGTTGAGAGTTTGAAATAATCTTCATTTAATATTTTTACATTAATTAATTTATTAAATAATATTCATCATTCCGTTTATATTAATAAAAAATTACTGTTTGCACTACATCAAAATATATCATGTAGTTTAGATTACATCAAAATATCTACAGTTTAGATTACATCAAAATATCTACAGTTTAGATTACATCAAAATATCTACAGTTTAGATTACATCAAAATATCTACAGTTTAGATTACATCAAAATACCTGCAGTTTAGATTACATCAAAATATCTACAGTTTAGATTACATCAAAATATCTACAGTTTAGATTACATCAAAATATCTACAGTTTAGATTACATCAAAATATCTACAGTTTAGATTACATCAAAATATCTGCAGTTTAGATTACATCAAAATATCTGCAGTTTAGATTACATCAAAATATCTACAGTTTAGATTACATCAAAATATCTACAGTTTAGATTTCATCAAAATATCTACAGTTTAGATTACATCAAAATATCTGCAGTTTAGATTACATCAAAATATCTGCAGTTTAGATTTCATCAAAATACCTGCAGTTTAGATTTCATCAAAATATCTGCAGTTTAGTCAAAATACCTGCAGTTTAGATTTCATCAAAATATCTGCAGTTTAGATTTCATCAAAATACCTGCAGTTTAGATTACATCAAAATATCTGCAGTTTAGATTACATCAAAATATCTGCAGTTTAGATTTCATCAAAATATCTGCAGTTTAGATTTCATCAAAATATCTGCAGTTTAGATTTCATCAAAATACCTACAGTTTAGATTTCATCAAAATATCTGCAGTTTAGATTACATCAAAATATCTACAGTTTAGATTACATCAAAGTATCTACAGTTTAGATTACATTAATATACCTGCAGTTTAGATTTCATCAAAATATCTGCAGTTTAGATTACATCAAAATATCTACAGTTTAGATTACATCAAAATATCTGCAGTTTAGATTACATCAAAATATCTGCAGTTTAGATTACATCAAAATATCTGCAGTTTAGATTACATCAAAATATCTACAGTTTAGATTACATCAAAATATCTACAGTTTAGATTACATCAAAATATCTGCAGTTTAGATTACATCAAAATATCTGCAGTTTAGATTTCATCAAAATAACTGCAGTTTAGATTACATCAAAATATCTACAGTTTAGATTACATCAAAATATCTGCAGTTTAGATTACATCAAAATATCTGCAGTTTAGATTACATCAAAATATCTGCAGTTTAGATTACATCAAAATATCTACAGTTTAGATTACATCAATATATCTGCAGTTTAGATTTCATCAAAATACCTACAGTTTAGATTACATCAAAATATCTACAGTTTAGATTACATCAAAAGTATCTACAGTTTAGATTACATTAATATACCTGCAGTTTAGATTTCATCAAAATATCTGCAGTTTAGATTACATCAAAATATCTACAGTTTAGATTACATCAAAGTATCTACAGTTTAGATTTCATCAAAATACCTACAGTTTAGATTACATCAAAATATCTGCAGTTTAGATTACATCAAAATATCTGCAGTTTAGATTACATCAAAATATCTGCAGTTTAGATTACATCAAAATATCTATAGTTTAGATTACATCAAAATATCTGCAGTTTAGATTACATCAAAATATCTGCAGTTTAGATTTCATCAAAATATCTGCAGTTTAGATTACATCAAAATATCTACAGTTTAGATTACATCAAAATATCTGCAGTTTAGATTACATCAAAATATCTGCAGTTTAGATTACATCAAAATATCTGCAGTTTAGATTACATCAAAATATCTGCAGTTTAGATTACATCAAAATACCTGCAGTTTAGATCACATCAAAATATCTGCAGTTTAGATTACATCAAAATATCTGCAGTTTAGATTACATCAAAATATCTACAGTTTAGATTACATCAATATATCTGCAGTTTAGATTTCATCAAAATATCTGCAGTTTAGATTACATCAAAATACCTGCAGTTTAGATTTCATCAATATATCTACAGTTTAGATTACATTAATATATATATAGTTTATATAATAACATTAAAAAATGACAAAATTCCAAACTAGGTGTCACCTTTCTCTCATAGGTATTTTTTCGGCTACACATTGAAGGTTAAAATAAACTAATTTAAATTAAATCTAAATAAGAATATAATAGTTCTTTACGATGGCAGGGGATAATGAGCAAATAATTGAACTTATATTTATCAACCTGTAAAAGGTCATTTATTTGTGACTGTTTATAGAACATCAATAAGGGACGGAGCCTTGAATTGACACCCCTAAAGAGCGGATTGGAAAATATCTTCCCTTTCCTCAGAACACTCCTTTCATCACTTTTAAGTGTTTGTTAGTAAACACTGATAACTAAATTAATTGGTAACAAAAAGCAATAGGTAAACAGTCAGTTTTTTAAGTGTTAGACGGTACATCTATTTTTAATTACTAATAAATACATTAGCTGTTACATGGTAATATCTTGACAAAGGGTGTTTATCATTGTTTTGACTGCGTACTTGATTTATAGCTGAATGTGTTTGTCCCTAAGTCTTAATATAGTAATTGTAAAAACAATAAAATTAACTGAAATTTGTTAGTCAAGTAATTTAGTCATAAATATTAATTCCTGTGATTTAATGCTTACATTCTAATAAAGAAAACACATGTTAAAAATCTTCTGATACTAATTTGCCATTATAATAATTTCTAGAATTATAGTAATAAAAATATTAAAGGGAAATAATATGAGTAGTGAATAAATAGAAATAAATGGAACTGAATCATTGGAGAAACTCAAGGCCAGTGTCAACGCTCTTGAAATATATAGTGTGCTATACTTGCTATCTATAGTGTGCTATACTTGCTATCTATAGTGTGCTATACTTGCTATCTATAGTGTGCTATACTTGCTATCTATAGTGTGCTATACTTGCTATCTATAGTGTGCTATACTTGCTATCTATAGTGTGCTATACTTGCTATCTATAGTGTGCTATACTTGCTATCTATAGTGTGCTATACTTGCTATCTATAGTGTGCTATACTTGCAATCTATAGTGAAAATATGGATAGAATATTGTGTGTTCTACTTGCTATCTATAGTGTGTTATACTTGCTATCTATAGTAAGAATATAGATAGAATATAGTATGCTATACTTGCTATCTATATTGTGTTATACTTGCTATCTATAGTGTGCTATACTTGCTATCTATTGTGAAAATATGGATAGAATATAGTGTTTTATACTTGCTATCTATAGTGTGCTATACTTGCTATTTATAGTGAGAAAATGGATAGAATATAGTATGCTATACTTGCTATCTATATTGTGTTATACTTGCTATCTATAGTGTGCTATACTTGCTATTTATAGTGAGAAAATGGATAGAATATAGTATGCTATACTTGCTATCTATATTGTGTTATACTTGCTATCTATAGTGTGCTATACTTGCTATCTATAGTGTGCTATACTTGCTATCTATAGTGTGCTATACTTGCAATCTATAGTGAAAATATGGATAGAATATTGTGTGTTCTACTTGCTATCTATAGTGTGTTATACTTGCTATCTATAGTAAGAATATAGATAGAATATAGTATGCTATACTTGCTATCTATATTGTGTTATACTTGCTATCTATAGTGTGCTATACTTGCTATCTATTGTGAAAATATGGATAGAATATAGTGTTTTATACTTGCTATCTATAGTGTGTTATACTTGCTATCTATAGTAAGAATATAGATAGAATATAGTATGCTATACTTGCTATCTATATTGTGTTATACTTGCTATCTATAGTGTGCTATACTTGCTATCTATTGTGAAAATATGGATAGAATATAGTGTTTTATACTTGCTATCTATAGTGTGCTATACTTGCTATTTATAGTGAGAAAATGGATAGAATATAGTGTGCTATACTTGCTATCTATAGTAAGAATATGGACAAAATATATGAATAACTGTCCCATATATTTTCTTGAACTAAAAGTATTATATTTTCTATGTACGTTTCTCTATATTTCAATATTTTATTTTACAAAATTCTTGTCGATTTCTTTTCTGAAAAAAAAAGATTTTTTTTAAAGTTTTAGGTAAAATTTCACCAAAAATGTCAATCAAAGATAACTTTTTTGCGAACTAATACAAATAATTCCAGATTTTTTTTTAATTTATCCATTTAAATGATTACAGCAAAATAGAATATAGAAAATAAAAACTGAAACGATTGCCGTTTTATAATCAAATTTGATCGCTTCTTTTAGAATTTCGAATAATTTCATTTGTTATTAATAAGTTGGTTTGTGTTTGGGCGGAGGCAATTTTTAAATATTTTATGAATTTTATATTACCAACTTCCATAAAACAATTAATTATCTTTTATCTCAATTTTATAATTTTTTTTTTGTGAAAATATTCAATAATTTTTGAATAATTAACACTTGTTTCTTTGGATTTTTCTGCACTATTTACTAGTGGTTTGAAATCAAATAGTTTATTGATATAGAAATAGTTAATTGATATACAAATAGTTCATTGATATATAAATAGTTAATTGATATATAAATAGTTAATTGATATATAAATAGTTCATTGCTTTCATTAATATTAATATTGTTCTTTCTCGTTACAAATATATGATTTACTAACATGATTTACTTCACATGTTTACACAGATTGAACTGAATGTATAGTAGGTTATGAGATATAGTTGGTTATAATATATAGTATGTTAGTATATGATATATAGTAGGTTATGAGATATAGTTTGAGATATATAGTAGTATATGATATATAGTAGGTTACGAGATATAGTAGGTTATGAGGTATAGTAGGTTATAGTATAAATATAGTAGGTTATAGTATAAATATAGTAGGTTGTGAGATATAGTAGGTTATGAGGTATAGTAGGTTATAGTATAAATATAGTAGGTTATAGTATAAATATAGTAGGTTATAGTATAAATATAGTAGGTTGTGAGATATAGTAGGTTATGAGGTATAGTAGGTTAAGAGATATAGTAGGTTATAGTATGACATATAGTAGGTTATAAGAAGGACATTCATCACAACAGTATCTACTAGTCATGACAGCTTCTATTGACCTTCCCAGTGTCTTTCGGAAACAAAAGTAGAGCTACTTTCCACCTACGTGATATGCCAGTGATGTAGTAGCTACGTCGTACATGTAGAATGTAGTAGCTACGTCGTGCATGTAGAATGTAGTAGCTACGTCGTGCATGTAGAATGTAGTAGCTACGAGTAGTATGAATTAAATTACAATATATATGCATTTGCAGTTCCGGTGTAATTAAAACACTACTGAAGTAAGTTAGGTAAGGAAATATACGCGATATGTTAGAATTTCAGTTATATTACCTGACACAAGTTAACGTATGAATAAATTAGTAATAATTAAGACATGAAAGATATAACTAGGATTTATTTTAGGTTTATTAATTAAATCTACCCTTTATTATTTATTTAAGAATTTGGTGGGTTATAGCACGTTAAACTAAAATGTTATTAATTCTTTCTCTCAAGAAAAGTACGTAGTTAATAACTTCTTAACAAATAGAATACGTTAATTACTTCATTCCAAATGGCAATTGGAATGCCCGTCATGCTCCAGTAGATTCCATCTTTGGTCTAACGTGTCCCAGAAAGAATTTAAATACTAAACTATCAGATATCTCAAGTAGATAATGAAATACTTTTCTGATTTCTGACTGAATATTGCATCGCAAAAAAATTCTACAATCTAGAATACATGAATAATAAGTTGATAACATCATAATTAACAAGCATGGAATATTTTATGAAATCTGAATAGAATACCAAATTTAATTGAAAGATCCAAATGAAATATCATGAATTATAACTAATGACTAGGTGAATCAAATTGAGAAAAAGTGTAACTCTTGAACCGTGAAGTCGCCCAGTAGGCTTAGAAACAAGGTTAGGGTTAATAGATTGAATTAAAGGGAGATGGTAATCTTACGTCAAGGTTAGATGGCTATGGAACGATTAGCTGACATCCTAAATGATTGCCTGGACATTGGCCCGTCTTTGAATAATTCCCTGGAAATTGGCCCCAGTCTTTGAATGATTCCCTGGACACTGGCCCCAATCTTTGAATGATTCCCTGGACACTGGCCCCAGTCTTTGAATGATTCCCTGGACACTGGCCCCAGTCTTTGAATGATTCCCTGGACACTGGCCCCAGTCTTTGAATGATTCCCTGGACATTGGCCCAGTCTTTGAATGATTCCCTGGAAATTGGCCCCAGTCTTTGAATGATTCCCTGGACATTGGCCCGAGTCTTTGAATAATTCCCTTGACATTGGCCCAGTCTTTGAATAATTCCCTGGACATTTTCCCGAGTCTTTGAATGATTCCCTGGTAATCGGCCCCAGTCTTTGAATGATTCCCTGGACATTGGCCCAGTCTTTGAATGATTCCCTGGAAATTGGCCCCAGTCTTTGAATGATTCCCTGGACATTGGCCCAGTCTTTGAATGATTCCCTTGACATTGGCCCAGTCTTTGAATAATTCCCTGGACATTTTCCCGAGTCTTTGAATAATTCCCTGGAAATTGGCCCCAGTCTTTGAATGATTCCCTGGACATTGGCCCAGTCTTTGAATAATTCCCTTGACATTGGCCCAGTCTTTGAATAATTCCCTGGACATTTTCCCGAGTCTTTGAATAATTCCCTAGAAATTGGCCCTAGTCTTTGAATGATTCCCTGGACACTGGCCCAGTCTTTGAATGATTCCCTGGACATTAATTATTTCTCGCATCTCACTCTACTTGTATATTTTCCAATGTATTCCATTGGATTTACGACTAAGAATGCAAAATATTAATAGCATACTCGGTGTACTCTAATCTCCAGCGATTAACACCATTAAGGAGTGCTAATTTCTTCCGCTTTGTTCACATCATCACTGCAGTGAACCGTCACTGCGGAAATGCAGGAATGACTCCTTTTCACTTTCTGTAAGTACGTACGCATGGCAAACTCTCTTGCATTGAAAAGTAACAAACAAAAGAAAGTAAACAATTCAACTAGCCAACAGACTGAAAAGAAAACATGGAACACAACAAACGTCAATTCTCCATTGTAGATTATTTAGCGAATACCTAATTTGGTCGTACAGTTTGCAATAGAATTTGAGAAGAGTTGATCTCATTGTATTTACAAGACTTATTATTTGATATTTTGAAATATTGGATTGATGCCTAGATAGTAAAACAATCTACCGCGATATTTAACATTATAAACAGTAAACAAAAAATAACAACGCTTAATTCATAACCAAGCCATGAATTTTATACCTCAAAATATTGTATAAATCGAAATATCACTATGACCGAACTAACTATATGAAATATAAATATGTATATTAATAACTAATTTATTCTTACTAGATTTCCTTGTTTCCTTCTAGCTATTTAGTATAAATAAGGCAGTGGATTATAAACTAAGGGTAAACATTAGAATCCTCTGTAGTGTTTGATTAGTAAGTGTACTGACACTGTAGGTGTTCACTGTATATTCACCGTGACACTGACCTATTTCTGTGTGTAGGTATGTAGCCTCCTACTTCCCATTAATTGCACTGAGGCCTACATGTAGGCTGTATTGAGCAAAACTACATGTAGGCTGTATTGAGCAGGACTACATGTAGGCTGTATTGAGCAGGATTACATGTAGGCTGTATTATGCAGGACTACATGTAGGCTGTATTATGCAGGACTACATGTAGGCTCTATTGAACAGGACTACATGTAGGCTGTATTGAGCAGGACTACATGTAGGCTGTATTATGCAGGACTACATGTAGGCTGTATTATGCAGGACTACATGTAGGCTGTATTATGCAGGACTACATGTAGGCTCTATTGAACAGGACTACATGTAGGCTGTATTGAGCAGGACTACATGTAGGATGTTTTGATCATAACTACATGTAGGCTCTATTGAACAGGACTACATGTAGGCTGTATTCAACAGGACTACATTTAGGCCCTATTGAGCAGGACTACATGTAGGCTGTATTCAGTTGAACTACATGTAGGCTCTATTGAGCAGGGCTACATGTAGGCTGTATTGAACAGGACTACATGTAGGCTGTATTCAATTGAACTACATGTAGGCTGTAGGTAACTAGAACCATATGTTTTTTGTTCATGTATGCAAAAAAGCTACTTCATAATTTCAATCACAAAAAATCCTTCATCAAAAACAAATTAGCAATGTGTTTTTTATTATTTATTTAGTTAGTTAATAATATGAATGAAGTGAGTTTCAATGAACCAGACTAATATAATGACTGGGGTGAACGAAAGACAAATAACTAATTAATGAGTCACAATATGAACCATATAAGGTAACTGGCCCTGATCTACTAGAAGGCATCGATTTAGTATAGGATAATACAACACAACCTTAAATCAGGTTGAAAATTATAATATTAAAACCTCTTCAATGAGTTATGAAACTTTTCTGAAGTATTTTGTTTGTTTTTTAATGTTGCAGATGTGGAGGATAGGCAAGTGCTTGCCCTGAAAACTACACACACACGACTCTCTACCCTTGACAGCATCAATGAAAGAATTTCTGAATGAAAATACACTACAAAGTTCATAGGAGAACCTACTTACGCACACACAAACACACTACGAACACATACGGTAACCATGAATGAGTAGTAGAGAAGTAGTGGTCAAAGTAGCGGTCAAAGTAGCGGTCAAAGTAGTGGTCAAAGTAGCGGTCAAAGTAGTGGTCAAAGTAGCGGTCAAAGTAGTGGTCAAAGTAGCGGTCAAAGTAGTGGTCAGAGTAGTGGTCAAAGTAGTGGTCAAATTAGTGGTCAAAGTAGTGGTCAAAGTAGTGGTCAAAGTAGTGGTCAAAGTAGTGGTCAAATTAGCGGTCAAAGTATAGTGCAAAAGAAGCACAAACTAAGTAATATCAACAATATTATAATTTCAATGTTAGTTAAACCATTGCCATTTAAATGTGGTTTCAATATATTAATCTTAATCATTTTGAGATATCAAATCACCTGCTTATAATCTCCTCTATAATGAGAGAGCTGTCCGTCTGTCTGTCTGTCTGAAGCCTTTGATAATTATAAAGGAAAAACTGATAATTTGTACTAATATTAATAATTAGAAAAAATCATAGTTTTGACTTTTGAGATTAGGTATTAATTTAGTTAAATCAGTATGTGTGTATTGATAATAATTACTTGTATTTAAATTATAAACCCATTATGTAAATTGAATTAGTAATGGATTACCAATATGTAGTCATGACTTGTACTAATTATATATAACGTATATCTCTATGTAAAATAATGTAGTTAAAGTAACACGAAAAATAGAAACTCTATAAGTGAACAAAGTTTTAAAATGTTCTAAGAACTAGAAAATGCAAACCATTTCAGTACTTTTCATAAATTCATTAATAAACTCACAAAAATCACATTGCTAGAAAAATAAGACGATTATCACTAGATGATTATCACGGTAGAGGATTATCACTAGATGATTATCACGGTAGAGGATTATCACTAGATGATTATCACGGTAGAGGATTATCACTAGATGATTATCACGGTAGAGGATTATCACTAGATGATTATCACTAGATGATTATCACGGTAGAGGATTATCACGGTAGATGATTATCACTGTAGATGATTATCACTGTAGATGATTATCACTGTAGATGATTATCACTGTAGATGATTATCACTGTAGATGATTATCACGGTAGAGGATTATCACGGTAGATGATTATCACTGTAGATGATTATCACTGTAGTTGATTATCACTGTAGATGATTATCACTGTAGATGATTATCACTGTAGATGATTATCACTGTAGATGATTATCACTGTAGATGATTATCACTGTAGATGATTATCACGGTAGAGGATTATCACGGTAGATGATTATCACGGTAGATGATTATCACGGTAGATGATTATCACTGTAGATGATTATCACGGTAGATGATTATCACTGTAGTTGATTATCACTGTAGATGATTATCACGGTAGATGATTATCACTGTAGATGATTATCACTGTAGATGATTATCACTGTAGATGATTATCACTGTAGATGATTATCACTGTAGATGATTATCACGGTAGATGATTATCACTGTAGATGATTATCACTGTAGATGATTATCACTGTAGATGATTATCACTGTAGATGATTATCACTGTAGATGATTATCACTGTAGATGATTATCACTGTAGATGATTATCACTGTAGATGATTATCACTGTAGATGATTATCACTGTAGATGATTATCACTGTAGATGATTATCACTGTAGATGATTATCACTGTAGATGATTATCACTGTAGATGATTATCACGGTAGATGATTATCACTGAAGAATGATTATCACTATAGATGATTATCACTGAAGAATGATTATCACTGTAGATGATTATCACTGTAGATGATTATCACTGTAGATGATTATCACTGTAGATGATTATCACTGTAGATGATTATCACTGTAGATGATTATCACTGTAGATGATTATCACTGTAGATGATTATCACTGTAGATGATTATCACTGTAGATGATTATCACTGTAGATGATTATCACTGTAGATGATTATCACTGTAGATGATTATCACTGTAGATGATTATCACTGTAGATGATTATCACTGTAGATGATTATCACTGTAGATGATTATCACTGTAGATGATTATCACTGTAGATGATTATCACTGTAGATGATTATCACTGTAGATGATTATCACTGTAGATGATTATCACTGTAGATGATTATCACTGTAGATGATTATCACTGAAGAATGATTATCACTGTAGATGATTATCACTGTAGATGATTATCACTGTAGATGATTATCACTGTAGATGATTATCACTGTAGATGATTATCACTGTAGATGATTATCACTGTAGATGATTATCACTGTAGATGATTATCACTGTAGATGATTATCACTGTAGATGATTATCACTGTAGATGATTATCACTGTAGATGATTATCACTGTAGATGATTATCACTGTAGATGATTATCACTGTAGATGATTATCACTGTAGTTGATTATCACTGTAGATGATTATCACTGTAGATGATTATCACTGTAGATGATTATCACTGTAGATGATTATCACTGTAGATGATTACCACTGTAGATGATTATCACTGTAGATGATTATCACTGTAGATGATTATCACTGTAGATGATTATCACTGTAGATGATTATCACTGTAGATGATTATCACTGTAGATGATTATCACTGTAGATGATTATCACTGTAGATGATTATCACTGTAGATGATTATCACTGTAGATGATTATCACTGTAGATGATTATCACTGTAGATGATTATCACTGTAGATGATTATCACTGTAGATGATTATCACTGTAGATGATTATCACTGTAGATGATTATCACTGTAGATGATTATCACTGTAGATGATTATCACTGTAGATGATTATCACTGTAGATGATTATCACTGTAGATGATTATCACTGTAGATGATTATCACTGTAGATGATTATCACTGTAGATGATTATCACTGTAGATGATTATCACTGTAGATGATTATCACTGTAGATGATTATCACTGTAGATGATTATCACTGTAGATGATTATCACTGTAGATGATTATCACTGTAGATGATTATCACTGTAGATGATTATCACTGTAGATGATTATCACTGTAGTTGATTATCACTGTAGATGATTATCACTACAGATGATTACCACATACAGTATTATAATTGTAATTAAAAATGACACAAACATCAATAATGTCTTCTTCTAACGCCCTCACTTTAATTAACCATCTATTAACGAACAAAAGCATGAAAAAGAATTGTCCTTACTTAATTATTCTGATAATAAGTTGACATAATTTGTGTTTCTGATGTTTATAGGCAATTGCATTATTATGGAAATATACAATTAGAACCTAATTACAATAAATCTAATAAACAGCAACTATAGAAATATAATATATGGTCATGACAGTGTATGTACATCTATTCCATATAAAGGAATCCAAGAGAGTAAATCGTTTATGGAATAATAAGAGAATTATAGCAAGGTAACAATATTCATGCACTCCTTATAATAAATGTACACAATAATAGTGTTAGTGGGTAATAATATTAATGTTGAGACTTGATTGTACTGTAACAGACACTGTAACAGACACTGTAACAGACACTGTAACAGACACTGTAATAGACACTGTAACAGACACTGTGACAGACACTGTAACAGACACTGTAACAGACACTGTAACAGACACTGTAACAGACACTGTAACAGACACTGTAACAGACACTGTAACAGACACTGTAACAGACACTGTAACAGACACTGTAACAGACACTGTAACAGACACTGTAACAGACACTGTAACAGACACTGTAACAGACACTGTAACAGACACTGTAACAGACACAGTAACAGACACTGTAACAGACACTACAACAGACACTGCAACAGACACTGTAACAGACAATGAAAATAGATCATAATTAGTATGCTGGATATGTTGTTAAGGTATGACACACACAGATACCTCTCATAGGTACACCAGATAGAAGAAACATCCTTAGGTTGTTATGTAACACTAGTGAACCCTGTGGTATAACTAGGTGTAGTGGCATCATTGGTACCACTAGGTGTCCATACACTAGGTGTCCATACACTAGGTGTTCACACTAGGTGTTCACACACTAGGTGTCTACAAACCAAGCCATTACACTACAAGGGGTTAGGGTGTTATTATCTGGGACTTGGAAGGTTAAGCCGCATACACCTACACCTTGACACAGCAAAACAAACTCAGGAAGAAGGTGTAGACACACCTATGCCATATCTATGGTAGGTATATCGACTACCATATCTATTATCTATCTTAGATATATCGGCTACCATATCTATTATCTATATAATATATTTCGTCTATGATTTTACGCACCAAAACTCACTAATGTGCAGGTGTATCTTATTTTTCGAACTGATGTTAAGCTGGTACTTAACAATAGATTGAATAACTTAGAAAATATATAGAGAATTCAGGTATTGCATTTCCGTTGATGCAACAAATGAATTGATATACAGCGTGGGGCATAAATGTGGAAGCAAATAAAAAGGAATATTATAACGTAACATAAAATATTAACAATCAATACACAGCAAAAAGAATGACGGTGTTGAAAATGTTCCCTTTTGCATTTCATTACCACATGCATTCAGTCTCCTGCAAACACCTACTGCGGCACGCAGCTGTTATTGTAGAATTTCTTGCCAAGTCATCCATACTGCGACCAATTTTCACGACAGGCCAAATGGTTTCGAAGATGGGCCACACCGTAAAGTTTCATCACCGAAGTGATCCTCAGTACATTCGAACATTGACTTCTGAATTTTTTCAACTTAGTATTTGTCGTAAATTTAGGCGCCTAGATCGACAAAAATGAGGAGACCTCCATACAAGTTTTTTGAAACAGCAGCCCAGACTATTATTGAAGTTAGTCTTATGGATCAGTTCACTATTTTTATCATAAAGGAATATCTTTCTCCTTTATTCCAATTGTTTTGTCATTTTTTCGATCAAGAGCCAATTCAACTGTGAAGATCTTCTCATCTGACCAAACAAACTCACCAGTCGTGCCAGACTTGAATTCTTAGTTTTTTTCTCTCCAATCTTTTTTGCTTCACGGCTGCTGACAGGGACAGGAGTGAAAGAGGATATTTTGAGGTCTAAAGGGCCCTACACACGTAGGGTTTTTTAAGTCTTTCCACCAGACTTTTAGCAAAAAGTCTGGTGGAAAGACTATTAAAAACCCTACGTCTGTACAAGTCGTCAGATGATTCTGGGACAATTATGCCAGATGTCTTCGCTAGCAGCATTATCGATCTTATCGAGTTTTACCCTAATCTTCTCCTGAATGCGTTTGATCATTGGTTTAATACTTTAGAGTTTAGACCGTTGGGATCTTGGTCTACCATTTCTCAGACGATCCGAAAAATTACCTCTTTATTGAAACGCTTGAAACTTGGAACGATTTAATTTGACTATAGCTGCTCCTTTGTGTGATATTACTGAATTAACTGGCTAAATTGATTTAGAAAACAAATTTTGATATTATGTAGTACCTTGACTATTCTATATATCAAATCACTCACTTGGGAGCTACTTTTATGTTTGAAGGATATATAATTATGTATGGTAATATGTTTCCATATTCTTACGCCCGACCCTTCGTAATTCAACAACTAAATAGGTATAATAAGTATATATCAATAGCTACATCGGTACAATACAACTGCTGCATTGGTTCAATGCATCTGCTGCATTGGTACAATGCAACTGCTGCATTGGTTCAATGCAACTGCTGCATTGGTACAATGCAACTGCTGCATTTGTACAATGCAACTGCTGCATTGGTACAGTGCAACTGCTGCAATGGTTCAATGCAACTGCTGCATTTGTACAGTGCAACTGCTGCATTGGTTCAATGCAACTGCTGCATTTGTACAGTGCAACTGCTGCATTGGTACAGTGCAACTGCTGCAATGGTTCAATGCAACTGCTGCATTTGTACAATGCAACTGCTGCATTGGTACAATGCAACTGCTGCATTGGTACAGTGCAACTGCTGCAATGGTTCAATGCAACTGCTGCATTGGTACAGTGCAACTGCTGCATTGGTACAGTGCAACTGCTGCAATGGTTCAATGCAACTGCTGCATTGGAACAGTGCAACTGCTGCATTGGTACAGTGCAACTGCTGCAATGGTTCAATGCAACTGCTGCATTGGAACAGTGCAACTGCTGCATTGGTACAGTGCAACTGCTGCAATGGTTCAATGCAACTGCTGCATTGGAACAGTGCAACTGCTGCATTGGTACAGTGCAACTGCTGCAATGGTTCAATGCAACTGCTGCATTGGAACAGTGCAACTGCTGCATTGGTACAGTGCAACTGCTGCATTGGTAGAACGCAACTGTTGCATTGGCGGTAGGCATCTCTCGATATAGCAGCAATATAATGACTATAATCCTACATTGGCTTATAATTGAGGAAGAATAAGGCAGAACATCCTGCGAATAACAATAGCAGGGATGCATTCACAGACTTTGGATTAAACTTATTAAAGCTAAATTACTTGGAGGTAATTAAAAGGGACAGACAAAATGATGTCATGCAATTGTTCTTATCCTTTTAAATCAACATAAAGGCCATTTACATTAAGGTATATTTTCACTTAATTTTAAAACACGTCCATTTTTGCTTGGTAAATAAGATTATAATAGTTAATCTAGTTTTGGAAGTATAATATTTACTAACTACCTTATGAAATGGGGTCATATGCACACAATAAGGTATTGCCCAATGGATAAATAGAACATGTTTGAACAGTGCAAAAGATAATAAGTTGCCACTGAGAAGATCCTTTTCGCAATCGGTACCTATTGTAACTACTAAATAGTATAAGTATTTAATTAATACCTTGTTATCTTTCTTAATTAAAAGATTCAAGGACGTACAATCTTTATAACACAACTATTAAATAATTCATATGTAACTGTACATACCTATATAATTTGACCCTGATAAAACTTTTCAATTTATTTTATTCTCCAAGAATGAAGTAATAATTGCCTCTATACACCCAGCAATGGCGGCTTTCATCTAGGCATACCGTATACCTTCACCTCTCAGCACTCTACAGTCTAGGTACACTCAATAGCAATATTATTAGCTTTGAAAAGGCAAAAAGGCCAGTATTTCTATTACTCAATGGTTCTATCTGGCCCTTGAAACACTAAATACTTCAGCAAGAAGAATCTCGTTCATACAGAGCTTTAACACAGCGAAAGGTGTACCATATGTGGCCACACAAACTATCAGGGGCAAATGATCTTTTTGGCAATGCACATCGAGGAATAATGCATGTAAATGCTTGGAAAGACTATTAACCTTTTGATAAGAACGCTCAAACTTGGCCCATAGGGAATGTATTTCTATCATAGTTGTAGTTGAGTAGAAACAAAGAAAATAGTTCTGGTACATTCCATTCAATAAATTCAACTCCAAGTAAATACAGTAAAGTATGCATTTTGTCACTATCGACAAAATGCAAACTTTTTTGGGTTGGACCCCCAACTGGACCGCTAACCTAACCTTAGGTGAATAGTGTATTTAGTATTTACCTTTGAGTGGAATATACCCACCACCCAAGAGAATATACATGTATATGTAACCATTCTTTTCATTGTATTACTGGCCAATCAGCTTATGAATAGCAGTCTTCAGTGAATCTAAAGTAAAAAGAAATTCAACAGCAAGCAGACTTTATAACAAAGTCAGTCCAAAGTCATTCACTTCTCACGGAACTGTTCCATCTTCATGTCATGTGAACCTAATGCTTCCTCTTCACATGGTAGGACGCAAGAAGTCATGACTAGTTAGAAGTAACTTGAAACTACCAATGCAACTGATGCAAGAAGTCATGGCTTGTTAAGGACCGTACACACGTAGGGTTTTTTAAGTCTTTCCACCAGACTTTTTGTTAAGCTCCTCCTACTTTTTCCACTAGAATATAAGAAAAACGATATAATTATTATTTATTTTAGTTGGTATACATGATATCTGCAGGTATATTCTCGTGGAAAAAGTAGGTGGAGCTTAACAAAAACTCTGGTGGAAAGACCTAAAAACCCCTACGTGTGTACGGCTCTTTAAAAGTAACTTGAGACTACCAATGCAACTGACAATGATGAACTTAGCAGTTGAAGAACCTTATGCTAAAACGAGTGTTTCAACTCAATGGAGTAGAGAATAAAAAATCGAATTTGACAAACAAAAATTCCATCAGGAGTTTATATGAAACGAATGACACTTTAATTAATTAATTTAAATTAATTAAATTCACGAGGTAAGTTGATGGCAATATTGAAATACATATCTTATTGTGATTTGTCAGATGAAATGTATTGCCAATGATAAAAAGAATGATTTAAAAAATAATTTAAACAGTAATTTAAACATCTTTTTAAAAATATTTATAAAGATGTTTAGATTTATTTCATCAACTTATAGGTACCAAAGAATCAAATAAAGAACATCTTTAGTAAATTCTAATATATGTAATACGATTAAGAACCAGAAGAAACAGACAATAAAGTACATTTCAAAGATTGTATTAAAGATTGCTATCAACACGATTTAACGTTGGTAACTGAAAACAAGGGAGGTGATGGAGAATGGGGGTCAATGGAGGGTTTATATTATGACATCATCACAGATAAGCCAATAGGAATTCAAGATGGCGATAATTGATGCGCTTTTAAACAATCCTTTTCTATAAACTGTGTTGTATTCCCTAATTACCTAATAAGTAACCTTTGCAAGCTATGTAATAGTGTTTGAAATTCATAGCAAACGTATAAAAGACTGAGCTTAAAAATTAGACTAGAGTTCATACTTTATTTATAATTTACTCTAGTTTATTATCGACAGAAGTTTCAGCTAATATAACAAACTAAATTACGGATATGACTAAAAAGGAAATTGAAGATAGAGAGAGTCACGCAGTTGGAAGGGGAAAAGGAAAGTGGAATGAATTGCAGAAAAGAAAAAGAGAGTTCAGAACAAATTAACTAGGAAAAATAGTAATATTGGTTTCTAAAATATTAATAATTTCCTTGCTATTAATTATTGTTATCACATAGAAACTAGTCTGAAATTTTGATAAATACAATTTTGATGATTGATGATAGTACCTGTAAGCTAGTGTGATATTATTAATGAAGAACATATGAAAGCATGCATCACATACCATTTTAGAAAATGCGATGAAAGCATGCATCACATACCATTTTAGAAAATGCGATGAAAGCATGCATCACATACCATTTTAGAAAATGCGATGAAAGCAAACATCACTTAACATTTTAGAGAATGTGATGAAAGCATGCATCACATACCATTTTAGAAAATGTGATGACAGCATACATCACATACCATTTTAGAGAATGTGATGAAAGCATACATCACATACCATTTTAGAGAATGTGATGACAGCATACATCACATACCATTTAGAAAATGTGATGAAAGCATACATCACATACCATTTTAGAGAAGGTGATGAAAGCAAACATCACTTACCATTTTAGAGAATGTGATGAAAGCATGCATCACATACCATTTTAGAAAATGTGATGACAGCATACATCACATACCATTTTAGAGAATGTGATGAAAGCATACATCACATACCATTTTAGAGAATGTGATGACAGCATACATCACATACCATTTTAGAGAATGTGATGAAAGCATACATCACATACCATTTTAGAGAATGTGATGACAGCATACATCACATACCATTTTAGAGAATGTGATGAAAGCATACATCACATACCATTTTAGAGAATGTGATGACAGCATACATCACATACCATTTTAGAGAATGTGATGAAAGCAAACATCATATACCATTTTAGAGAATGTGATGACAGCATACATCACATACCATTTAGAAAATGTGATGACAGCATACATCACATACCATTTTAGAGAATGTGATGAAAGCAAACATCATATACCATTTTAGAGAATGTGATGACAGCATACATCACATACCATTTAGAAAATGTGATGAGAGCATATCATTTCATCACATTTAATAAGTGATCGAAGAATGATGTCTAACAATATTTGATGAATATTAAAAGTGATTTATTCTTTTCTAGATGTGTTGTAATTAGATATTTCAATAGAATATTATTATAATATTAAAATAGAAAAAATATGTAAATAAATACTAGTGAAAAGTGGAAACTCACACGCATGGCAATATGGCAACTCACACGCATGGCAATATGGCCACTCACACGCATGGCAATATGGCCACTCACACGCATGGCAATATGGCAACTCACACGCATGGCAATATGGCCACTCACACGCATGGCAATATGACAACTCACACGCATGGCAATATGGCAACTCACACGCATGGCAATATGGCAACTCACACGCATGGCAATATGGCAACTCACACGCATGGCAATATGGCAACTAACACGCATGGCAATATGGCCACTCACACGCATGGCAATATGGCAACTAACACGCATGGCAATATGGCCACTCACACGCATGGCAATATGGCAACTAACACGCATGGCAATATGGCAATTTGTTTGCATACCTCAAACAGAGAATGTAAGTAGGCCTACTTTTTCATCAAATTACAAATGTGACCCTGAGAAATACCTAATAGGAGTGAGAACAGGTGTGAGAGAGTGAGAACAGGTGTGAGAGAGTGAGTACAGGTATGAGAGAGTGAGTACAGGTGAGAGAGAGTGAGTACAGGTGTGAGAGAGTGAGTACAGGTATGAGAGAGTGAGTACAGGTGTGAGAGAGTGAGAACAGGTGTGAGAGAGTGAGTACAGGTGTGAGAGAGTGAGTACAGATGTGAGAGAGTGAGTACAGGTATGAGAGAGTGAGTAAAGGTGTGGGAGAGAGTGAGAACAGGTGAGAGAGAGTGAGTACAGGTGTGAGAGAGTGAATACAGGTGTGAGAGAGTGATTGCAGGTGTGAGAGAGTGATTACAGGTGTGAGAGAGTAAGTAAAGGTGTCAAAGACTCACTGTTTATTCATTACAATATATCTTCAATGCTCATCATTAAATATCAATTGCAGTTCAATTACTTTAATTACTGGTATTTTCCATTATTTTTAATAATACTCTTCCTGCTGTGTGGCGTATTTCTGCGTGCATAGGTAGGTAGGTACGCAGTGAAATCACAGTCAAACTATGTCAATAATATGCAGAAGTTACAAGCTATTACACTGACTAAAAACACTACAGCATTTCCGCATGGAGCCTATCCTATAGGGGACTACACTTGTAGAGACTACACAGCTAATGCTTGTGACTACACAGGTAGTGTGACTACACAGCTATATATAGTGTGACTACTCAGCTAGTGTGACTACACAGCTAGTGTGACTACACAGCTAGTGTGACTACACAGCTAGTGTGACTACACAGCTAGTGTGACTACTCAGCTAGTGTGACTACACAGCTAGTGTGACTACACAGCTAGTGTGACTACACAGCTAGTGTGACTACACAGCTAGTGTGACTACACAGCTAGTGTGACTACACAGCTAGTGTGACTACACAGCTAATGTGACTACACAGCTAATGTGACTACACAGCTAATGTGACTACACAGCTAATGTGACTACACAGCTAATGTGACTACACAGCTAATGTGACTACACAGCTATATATAGTGTGACTACACAGCTAGTGTGACTACACAGCTAGTGTGACTACACAGCTAATGTGACTACACAGCTAGTGTGACTACACAGCTAGTGTGACTACACAGCTAGTGTGACTACACAGCTAGTGTGACTACACAGCTAATGTGACTACACAGCTAGTGTGACTACACAGCTAATGTGACTACACAGCTAGTGTGACTACACAGCTAGTGTGACTACACAGCTAGTGTGACTACACAGCTAGTGTGACTACACAGCTAGTGTGACTACACAGCTAGTGTGACTACACAGCTAGTGTGACTACACAGCTAGTGTGACTACACAGCTAATGTGACTACACAGCTAATGTGACTACACAGCTAGTGTGACTACACAGCTAATGTGACTACACAGCTAATGTGACTACACAGCTAGTGTGACTACACAGCTAGTGTGACTACACAGCTAGTGTGACTACACAGCTAATGTGACTACACAGCTAGTGTGACTACACAGCTAGTGTGACTACACAGCTAATGTGACTACACAGCTAGTGTGACTACACAGCTAATGTGACTACACAGCTAGTGTGACTACACAGCTAATGTGACTACACAGCTAGTGTGACTACACAGCTAGTGTGACTACACAGCTAATGTGACTACACAGCTAGTGTGACTACACAGCTAGTGTGACTACACAGCTAATGTGACTACACAGCTAGTGTGACTACACAGCTAATGTGACTACACAGCTAATGTGACTACACAGCTAATGTGACTACACAGCTAATGTGACTACACAGCTAATGTGACTACACAGCTAATGTGACTACACAGCTAATGTGACTACACAGCTAGTGTGACTACACAGCTAGTGTGACTACACAGCTAATGTGACTACACAGCTAATGTGACTACACAGCTAATGTGACTACACAGCTAATGTGACTACACAGCTAATGTGACTACACAGCTAATGTGACTACACAGCTAATGTGACTACACAGCTAATGTGACTACACAGCTAATGTGACTACACAGCTAGTGTGACTACACAGCTAGTGTGACTACACAGCTAGTGTGACTACACAGCTAATGTGACTACACAGCTAGTGTGACTACACAGCTAGTGTGACTACACAGCTAATGTGACTACACAGCTAGTGTGACTACACAGCTAGTGTGACTACACAGCTAGTGTGACTACACAGCTAATGTGACTACACAGCTAGTGTGACTACACAGCTAGTGTGACTACACAGCTAGTGTGACTACACAGCTAATGTGACTACACAGCTAGTGTGACTACACAGCTAGTGTGACTACACAGCTAGTGTGACTACACAGCTAGTGTGACTACACAGCTAGTGTGACTACACAGCTAGTGTGACTACACAGCTAGTGTGACTACACAGCTAGTGTGACTACACAGCTAATGTGACTACACAGCTAGTGTGACTACACAGCTAGTGTGACTACACAGCTAGTGTGACTACACAGCTAGTGTGACTACACAGCTAGTGTGACTACACAGCTAATGTGACTACACAGCTAATGTGACTACACAGCTAGTGTGACTACACAGCTAATGTGACTACACAGCTAATGTGACTACACAGCTAGTGTGACTACACAGCTAGTGTGACTACACAGCTAGTGTGACTACACAGCTAGTGTGACTACACAGCTAGTGTGACTACACAGCTAGTGTGACTACACAGCTAGTGTGACTACACAGCTAATGTGACTACACAGCTAGTGTGACTACACAGCTAATGTGACTACACAGCTAGTGTGACTACACAGCTAGTGTGACTACACAGCTAGTGTGACTACACAGCTAATGTGACTACACAGCTAATGTGACTACACAGCTAATGTGACTACACAGCTAATGTGACTACACAGCTAATGTGACTACACAGCTAATGTGACTACACAGCTAATGTGACTACACAGCTAATGTGACTACACAGCTAGTGTGACTACACAGCTAATGTGACTACACAGCTAGTGTGACTACACAGCTAATGTGACTACACAGCTAGTGTGACTACACAGCTAGTGTGACTACACAGCTAATGTGACTACACAGCTAGTGTGACTACACAGCTAATGTGACTACACAGCTAATGTGACTACACAGCTAATGTGACTACACAGCTAATGTGACTACACAGCTAATGTGACTACACAGCTAGTGTGACTACACAGCTAATGTGACTACACAGCTAATGTGACTACACAGCTAATGTGACTACACAGCTAGTGTGACTACACAGCTAATGTGACTACACAGCTAATGTGACTACACAGCTAATGTGACTACACAGCTAGTGTGACTACACAGCTAATGTGACTACACAGCTAGTGTGACTACACAGCTAGTGTGACTACACAGCTAGTGTGACTACACAGCTAGTGTGACTACTCAGCTAGTGTGACTACACAGCTAGTGTGACTACACAGCTAGTGTGACTACACAGCTAATGTGACTACACAGCTAATGTGACTACACAGCTAATGTGACTACACAGCTAGTGTGACTACACAGCTAATGTGACTACACAGCTAGTGTGACTACACAGCTAGTGTGACTACACAGCTAGTGTGACTACACAGCTAGTGTGACTACTCAGCTAGTGTGACTACTCAGCTAGTGTGACTACACAGCTAGTGTGACTACACAGCTAATGTGACTACACAGCTAGTGTGACTACACAGCTAGTGTGACTACACAGCTAGTGTGACTACACAGCTAGTGTGACTACTCAGCTAGTGTGACTACTCAGCTAGTGTGACTACACAGCTAATGTGACTACACAGCTAATGTGACTACACAGCTAATGTGACTACACAGCTAGTGTGACTACACAGCTAGTGTGACTACACAGCTAATGTGACTACACAGCTAGTGTGACTACACAGCTAGTGTGACTACACAGCTAGTGTGACTACTCAGCTAGTGTGACTACTCAGCTAATGTGACTACACAGCTAGTGTGACTACACAGCTAGTGTGACTACACAGCTAATGTGACTACACAGCTAGTGTGACTACACAGCTAATGTGACTACACAGCTAGTGTGACTACACAGCTAGTGTGACTACACAGCTAATGTGACTACACAGCTAGTGTGACTACACAGCTAGTGTGACTACACAGCTAGTGTGACTACACAGCTAGTGTGACTACACAGCTAGTGTGACTACTCAGCTAGTGTGACTACACAGCTAGTGTGACTACACAGCTAGTGTGACTACACAGCTAATGTGACTACACAGCTAATGTGACTACACAGCTAATGTGACTACACAGCTAGTGTGACTACACAGCTAATGTGACTACACAGCTAGTGTGACTACACAGCTAGTGTGACTACACAGCTAGTGTGACTACACAGCTAGTGTGACTACTCAGCTAGTGTGACTACTCAGCTAGTGTGACTACACAGCTAGTGTGACTACACAGCTAATGTGACTACACAGCTAGTGTGACTACACAGCTAGTGTGACTACACAGCTAGTGTGACTACACAGCTAGTGTGACTACTCAGCTAGTGTGACTACTCAGCTAGTGTGACTACACAGCTAATGTGACTACACAGCTAATGTGACTACACAGCTAATGTGACTACACAGCTAGTGTGACTACACAGCTAGTGTGACTACACAGCTAATGTGACTACACAGCTAGTGTGACTACACAGCTAGTGTGACTACACAGCTAGTGTGACTACTCAGCTAGTGTGACTACTCAGCTAATGTGACTACACAGCTAATGTGACTACACAGCTAATGTGACTACACAGCTAGTGTGACTACACAGCTAGTGTGACTACACAGCTAATGTGACTACACAGCTAGTGTGACTACACAGCTAGTGTGACTACACAGCTAGTGTGACTACTCAGCTAGTGTGACTACTCAGCTAATGTGACTACACAGCTAGTGTGACTACACAGCTAGTGTGACTACACAGCTAGTGTGACTACACAGCTAGTGTGACTACTCAGCTAGTGTGACTACTCAGCTAATGTGACTACACAGCTAATGTGACTACACAGCTAGTGTGACTACACAGCTAGTGTGACTACACAGCTAGTGTGACTACACAGCTAGTGTGACTACTCAGCTAGTGTGACTACTCAGCTAATGTGACTACACAGCTAATGTGACTACACAGCTAGTGTGACTACACAGCTAGTGTGACTACTCAGCTAATGTGACTACACAGCTAGTGTGACTACTCAGCTATATATAGTGTACTTAAATCATTCATGACTTTTGATTTGTTCGAATTAATATTTTTCTTTTTCATTCATATGGCAATGCTGACCTAAAAAATCATTATGATTATCATTATTGGTATGATTATCATTATGATTATCATTATGATTATCATTATGATTTTCATGATCGCAATACATAATACTTTTCAGAGCAAGGATATTTACGTAAATTCAAATATATACATACGATGCAAATACATATGAATATATTGTAGTCAAGTATATGTTACTTAGCTACACTATACCTATACCATATACCTACCTACAGGTATGTCTACAATATACCTACCTACAGGTATCTCTACGATGTACCTACCTACAGGTATGTCTACGATGTACCTACCTACAGGTATCTCTACGATGTACCTACCTACAAGTATCTCTACGATGTTTCTACCTACAGGTATCTCTACGATGTACCTACCTACAGGTATCTCTACGATGTACCTACTTACAGGTATCTCTACGATGTACCTACCTACATGTATCTCTACGATGTACCTACCTACAGGTATCTCTATACGATGTACCTACCTACAGGTATCTCTACGATGTACCTACTTACAGGTATCTCTACGATGTACCTACCTACATGTATCTCTACGATGTACCTACCTACAGGTATCTCTATACGATGTACCTACCTACAGGTATCTCTACGATGTACCTACCTACAGGTATCTCTACGATGTACCTACCTACAGGTATCTCTACGATGTACCTACCTACAGGTATCTCTACGATGTACCTACTTACAGGTATCTCTACGATGTACCTACCTACAGGTATCTCTACGATGTACCTACTTACAGGTATCTCTACGATGTACCTACCTACAGGTATCTCTATACGATGTACCTACCTACAGGTATCTCTATACGATGTACCATTGGTATGTTAACATCAATGGTATGTCAGCCTCATTAACTCTATCACAATGTCAGTAGGTTAGTTTCTAAAGCACATCATCTAAAGACATAGCAGTTGCTGTAGGTCACAAACTGTACAGAGGGGTACTTTACAGAGCTAGTGCGTGTCTTGCAGTTAACACCTTGGTGTGTTATTCAGAACAAATAACACTCAGAAGACGTCAAACCTTTGGAGTTGTGGCCATGGAATAGTCTGTCTATTAGGAGAGTTTTTGATTTAACGGGTGGAAGGAGATGCCTTCGATGTAACCAAAAGAAAAGTAGCTACCAGATCTGATGACCTGACGAAGAGTAGCCACCAGATTTGATGACCTGACGAAGAGTAGCCACCATATCTGATGACCTGACGAAGAGTAGCCACCATATCTGATGACCTGACGAAGAGTAGCCACCATATCTGATGACCTGACGAAGAGTAGCCACCAGATTTGATGACCTGACGAAGAGTAGCCACCATATCTGATGACCTGACGAAGAGTAGCCACCATATATGATGACCTGACGAAGAGTAGCCACCATATCTGATGACCTGACGAAGAGTCGCCACCATATATGATGACCTGACGAAGAGTAGCCACCATATCTGATGACCTGACGAAGAGTAGCCACCATATCTGATGACCTGACGAAGAGTCGCCACCATATATGATGACCTGATGAAGAGTAGCCACCATATCTGATGACCTGACGAAGAGTAGCCACCATATATGATGACCTGACGAAGAGTAGCCACCATATCTTATGACCTGACGAAGAGTAGCCACCATATATGATGACCTGACGAAGTGTAGCCACCATATATGATGACCTGACGAAGAGTAGCCACCATATATGATGACCTGACGAAGAGTAGCCACCATATATGATGACCTGACGAAGAGTAGCCACCATATCTGATGACCTGACGAAGAGTAGCCACCATATCTGATGACCTGACGAAGTGTAGCCACCATATATGATGACCTGACGAAGTGTAGCCACCATATATGATGACCTGACGAAGTGTAGCCACCATATATGATGACCTGCCTGCAGATGTCAGATTGATGGTAGCAACAGATGTCGCAAGTACAACTAACCTTCTGATGAATGCACTAGGTACTAGTTAGACACTAGGTACTAGTTAGACACTAGGTACTAGTTAGACACTAGGTACTAGTTAGACACTAGGTACTAGTTAGACACTAGGTACTAGTTAGACACTAGGTACTAGTTAGACACTAGGTACTAGTTAGACACTAGGTACTAGTTAGACACTAGGTACTAGTTAGACACTAGGTACTAGTTAGACACTAGGTACTAGTTAGACACTAGGTACTAGTTAGACACTAGGTACTAGTTAGACACTAGGTACTAGTTAGACACTAGGTACTAGTTAGGCACTAGGTACTAGTTAGACACTAGGTACTAGTTAAGCACTAGGTACTAGTTAGGAACTTGGTACTAGTTAAACACTAGGTATTAGTCTAGTTAGGCACTAGGTACTAGTTAGGAACTTGGTACTAGTTAAACACTAGGTATTAGTCTAGTTAGGCACTAGGTACTAGTTAGGAACTTGGTACTAGTTAAACACTAGGTGTTAGTCTAGTTAGGCACTAGGTACTAGTTAGGAACTTGGTACTAGTTAAACACTAGGTATTAGTCTAGTTAGGCACTAGGTACTAGTTAGGCCAGCTCTGCCACTAGTAAAGGAAAGCGAAAGTGAGGGAAAATCAAGCTACCACAGAATTAGTGTTTGACCTGTAGTCAAACAGACTGTACGTCATTTTCTCTCTTCAATAATTTTGTAGATAAAAAATATCAATTCTATGTTATTCAGCTGTCATATAAGTTATAAATACTGTTATGCTAAATTTAATCAATTTTAAGAATCTATTTCTAGTCTTTGGCTGGATTATTTCTTTGATGGTAGGTACAGAAAAATAAAGTAATGCTGCAGACACTATACATTTTTTACCAGTGAATAAGAGTTCACATCAGTCGAGACAGAGATATTGTGAAAGGTTTCTATTTTGATTTTATCTTTTCCTAAGTGTCTATCAACAATTTTGATGAGTTTATAGAATCGAAAACTATTTGCGACATAGTGACTATAATATAAGTTACTGATGGTACATCAGGTCTACTCGTTTTATCACTCTTACGTGCGAATTTTTGTCTAGGTCAAAAGATATATAATAATATATATACTTACTAGGATGACAAGTACTAGTGGCAAAAGAAATAAATACTCGATGGCAAAAAAATTGAAATACTTATAGTTTGGTCGAATCATCGATAAATAGTTTAAATACAGAGTATGAATTTTAAAGTTAAATATAGTAGTTTATATTTAGCCGCATGTACCTACACCGTTTAAGGACATAGACAATGTATAAGAAGTACACACAGACACACTCACAGACATAGTTACATAGTCTGTAGTGAGTTTGGCCTGTTACTAGAATAAGAAAATAAACTATGCGGGGTATGTATGCCGCTTATATTTCCTCTCGATTGGCAGGTCGTGGTATATGGCTGGTCGCATAAAGAGAACAAAAAAAAAAGGCACTGTGAGTTTAAATGAAGTTTCAGAAGCACATATGTTGGCATGTTGCAAGAAATGTGGATGTATTAAATGTGTATTTAAGTCCTGGTTGTATTGAACGTGTATTTAAGTCCTGGATGTATTAAATGTGTATTTAAGTCCTGGATGTATTAAATGTGTATTTAAGTCCTGGATGTATGTGTGTAATTAAATCGTTGTATTAAAATATTTATAATGTTCTGGCCGTAATCACAGTATCTACAAAGTCCAATTTATTCCACATTTACAATAATAATAATTAGAATGAAATCAATACCAGTTCCTATATAATTTAGCCATAGACTCACTATAATAATAACATTGTCTATAATTACAGTAACAATATACTGCATTTCAATTACTTACTCACATATTATTAAGCTCAATGTATAAAATTAATATAAATACAAATAAAGTGAATATTATAACAATTGTGAATCAACTGCTCGATGAATAACCATATAATAAGAGTAATATAAGTTATTTTTACTCATTATTTGAAGTTTGTTTCTGTAGGCTACTAAAAACACTCTTTTAAAGGTTATATACATATTATTATCACTGTTGTATGGTACAACTGATTAAAGTATTAGATTAATGCAGTACCTAGTACACTGGTGTCCAGTACCTGGTTCACTGGTGTCCAGTACCTAGTACACTGGTGTCCAGTACCTAGTACACTGGTGTCCAGTACCTGGTTCACTGATGTCCAGTACCTAGTACACTAGTGTCCAGTACCTAGTACACTGGTGTCCAGTACCTAGTACACTGGTGTTCAGTACCTAGTACACTAGTGTCCAGTACCTAGTACACTGGTGTCCAGTACCTAGTACACTGGTGTCCAGTACCTGGTTCACTGGTGTCCAGTACCTAGTACACTGGTGTTCAGTACCTAGTACACTAGTGTCCAGTACCTAGTACACTGGTGTCCAGTACCTAGTACACTGGTGTCCAGTACCTGGTTCACTGGTGTCCAGTACCTAGTACACTGGTGTCCAGTACCTAGTACACTGGTGTCCAGTACCTAGTACACTGGTGTCCAGTACCTAGTACAATAGTGTCCAGTACCTAGTAACATTGAGGCTGTGGAACTTTCCAAATTCTTGATATTACATTGGGTGCATTTATTGTAAATATACTCTATATGTACTCGACTGCATATACGTTTTGAATATCATGTTTATAATAGCAATATATCATGTTTATAATAGCAATATCACGTTAATAATAGCAATATCATGTTTATAATAGCAATATCATGTTTATAATAGCAATATCATGTTTATAATAGCAATATCATGTTTATAATAGCAATATCATGTTTATAATAGCAATATCATGTTTATAATAGCAATATCATGTTTATAATAGCAATATCATGTTTATAATAGCAATATCATGTTTATAACAGCAATATCATGTTTATAATAGCAATATCATGTCAATAATAACCATATTATGTGGATAATTAAGAGATGAGAGACGAAGCAGTTATTCTTTGTATATAGTTATTGCACAGTCTGCCGAGGCTGCTAATGTACAGATATACATTCAATAATACATGACGTAGGTTATATTTTGATGGACAGAAATTTAGGTCTGAAAAATTTGCTCTCGGAATGATGAATGGCGTCTCAACATTAATGGTCGTTATGTATTTAGTTGTATCCGCTAGTTTGTTGTACTGCACACTTCACTATTGTTTAATGACCTGGGGAGGGGTTACGGGGGCGGCACGCCCCCTGATACATCTTATTCTATTTATGTCTCAGACCGAAAGTTCCGAAACTGAATTTTCCGTCCAAATTTCATGTTAGATAAATGTCAAAACATGTCGCAATTACTAATGTTACGTATCATTTTACAGCGGTTAATGATGTTAGCTGCCTTTAATAAATACACTATACATTTTAGTATTTACAGTTTATACTTTTTCTATAATTGATCTTTAATAAAATCATCATAAAATGGGTCCGAATTTTCCGAGATCAAATTTTCAGAAACCGAATTTTCTGAGACCGAATTTTCTAAGAACCACCGATATTTTATATAACACATTTAATAGCACATGACGTATGTGTTATAATATAAAACATGACGTATGTGTTATAATTTAAAACATGACGTATGTGTTATTTTATAAGATATACAATAACATACATGACGCATGTGTTACAATAGCCTATTGTATAAATCTTAAGGTGAAAGTAGTAATGAGTCCTACTGTATAGAGAGATGATAATAAACTGCATCGAGACACTACTTACAGTATCGAGAGATGATAATAAACTGCATCGAGACACTACTTACAGTATAGAGAGATGGTATATTACAGTATAGAGACACTACTTACAGTATAGAGAGATGATAATAAACTGCATCGAGACACTACTTACAGTATAGAGAGATGGTATATTACAGTATAGAGACACTACTTACAGTATAGAGAGATGATAATAAACTGCATCGAGACACTACTTACAGTATAGAGAGATGGTATATTACAGTATAGAGACACTACTTACAGTATAGAGAGATGGTATATTACAGTATAGAGACACTACTCACAGTATAGAGAGATGGTATATTACAGTATAGAGACACTACTTACAGTATAGAGAGATGGTATATCACAGTATAGCGACACTACTTACAGTATAGAGACACTACTTACAGTATAGAGACACTACTTACAGTATAGAGACACTACTTACAGTATAGACACACTACTTACAGTATAGAGAGATGGTATATTACAGTATAGAGACACTACTTACAGTATAGAGACACTACTTACAGTATCGAGACACTACTTACAGTATAGAGACACTACTTACAGTATAGAGACACTACTTACAATATAGAGACACTACTTACAGTATAGAGACACTACTTACAGTATAGAGACACTACTTACATTATAGAGACACTACTTACAGTATCGAGACACTACTTACAGTATAGAGACACTACTTACAGTATCGAGACACTACTTACAGTATAGAGACACTACTTACAGTATCGAGACACTACTTACAGTATAGAGACACTACTTACAGTATATAGACACTACTTACAGTATAGAGACACTACTTACAGTATAGAGACACTACTTACAGTATCGAGACACTACTTACAGTATAGAGACACTACTTACAGTATAGAGATCTAAAATTCACAATACTTTATAATAGGATGTACCAAAGAAATATAAGAAATAATAATAAAAAGTAAAATGAAGAACAAGAACGTTACGAGCTTTTGCGGGGAAAACCCAAATTTTCCTCATTGCTTAGATTGATTTTTAGTTGACTATACCACTGCTGTCTCTCACTTTGTATATCTTTTTTAAAAGGAACGATGATTGCTATAGGGCATAGGTATTGGAAGGAATCTTTAAAAAAGATTTCAATAGGAATGCAATTTCAAGTTTAAACTAGATAAATAATATTAAATTAAATATGCCTTAGTTACTGTGCTTCACAAACTAACAAAGGTTCACTTACTTCATTTCTATACTTTTAAAGGAAAAGTTTGTGAATCACAGTGACGTTACTGCAATCAGTTTCATCTGCTAAAGGAATAGAAGTGCTACCTCTGGCACCGTACCATTCTCTCTTTGAGTGAGCAGTATAGGTGTATTCCATGGGAAACCATAGGACATAATTTACAGGACATGAAGCAATAGAGAATGGGAGTGTATACCGTCACCTTTAAATAGACACAAAAGGAGAAAATACCTTGCAAGCTTCTCATATCTTGGTTACAGTCAAAGAAACCTGAATTTCAATTGATATTTTTGCCAGTTTACTATTTTGATGGTTAGATAGAACAGTAAAGGATTTTCTGAAGTAACCTTTCTGTGTTGAATGGCGCTCACTTTTAGTTGTTTCAGTGTTTCGCTTATGTGTGCTGTAGAACACTGTCCGCTTGTGAATTTAGAAACAAGTAAGGGTGGGAGTTTTTCTTTATATTTGAACAATTTGTCGATGGAATTAGAGGAATTGGAAATGTATTTAGGTTGAATTTGAGGAAAAAACTTATTGACCAAAATGGATAATTTATGTTTGAGGTTATTGAAAACAAAACCTTGTCACCCTAACCTAATATAAAACGGCTTCCTATCATAGCTATTTTCTACAGGTTTTATATGATAAATATTTTATAATGTTTTCGTAAAAAAATATCTATATTTTTGCATTTGAAGCCATTTTTCAAAAAATAATCCATAAGAAATGACAATTCATTCTCAAACAACGTGCCTCGAGAACAAATCCTAAAGCCCTAAAATCAAACATGAAATATATTAGTCATAAAATTAAATGGAACAAAAGATTTAAATTTCATACCACGGCCAGTGAATGTTTTTTTTGTTGCGAAATACAGATGTAACAAATTCATTAATATCTCCGGTAATTAAAACATAATGGAGGCTAAGCTTTGATTCCATTTCAGTCTCACAAGTGAATTTAATATTAGAATGTTGAGGTAGAATTTAGATAATTTAGAAATTTAGTGACGTGAGAACTGTGTCTACAAAGAAGAATGTAACGTTTATAAAATATTGGTATAAAGTCTGAAGGACAGTTATCTAGCCTTTTATAATAATAAATGTAATTTTTCAGAAGGTTATATATAAAACTATTATTACTTTATTAGGAAATTTAAACCGGGTTGAAATTTTCAGAAATAGACTTCAATTAACAGGATTTGATAATAAGAACGGTATACCGCAACAGAATTGAATTGTTATTTTTTTAAAGATGAGTCTAACAAACTAAACATACTACAAAATGTTAAAGTAATTATATAATAGTTATTTAACCTTCCATTATAAAAAGGCCAAACGTATATCAAAGTAATAAGTACTATTCCATGAGAATAGTGACTGTGACTCATACTCTGACTTGAGGTAGGAACATTCTAAGGGATGCTGTACTTTCGCTACACGAGTAACTATTGCTACACAAGTTACTATTGCTACACAAGTTACTATTGCTACACAAGTTACTATTGCTACACAAGTAACTATTGCTACACAAGTTACTATTGCTACACAAGTAACTATTGCTACACAAGTAACTATTGCTACACGAGTAACTATTGCTACACGAGTAACTATTGCTACACGAGTAACTATTGCTACACGAGTAACTATTGCTACACGAGTAACTATTACTACACGAGTAATTATTGCTACACTAGTAACTATTGCTACACAAGTAACTATTGCTACACAAGTTACTATTGCTACACAAGTTACTATTGCTACACAAGTTACTATTGCTACACAAGTTACTATTGCTACACAAGTTACTATTGCTACACAAGTTACTATTGCTACACAAGTAACTATTACTACACAAGTTACTATTGCTACACAAGTAACTATTGCTACACAAGTTACTATTTCTACACAAGTAGCTATTGCTACACAAGTTCATTCATGGAGAAACTACCGAAAATTCAACCTGAAATCATCACCACCGAATGTTGATGCTGCGCACGCATTATTTACTAATATTGTGCTACACGCATGTGTATTAAAGAGATAAATTCTATAATAAGAGTCTGTCTGTCCGTCACACTACTGCCTAATAATACGCTTGGCAAGCAAGCAGCTGATAGCATGAATAGAAAAATATTCTGATATCAGTTCAATAAATTGTTTGTGTGTGAGAGAGAGAGAGAGAGAGAGGTAATTCCATGAATGCGGAAATTATTTCTTCTGCGACAGGTGCTTGGAAACAAAAACTGTAGCGGTGAGAGGTACTGTAGGGCAGAGAGAGAGAGAGAGTCATCTATGGTGACTCACAGGTTGAGTCATGGTGACTCACAGAGTGAATGAAAAGGATAATATATATTGCGAAAAAGTGTAAGAAACACAAGCCTATATAATAGTATTGATATTTCTAGGCATCATGTGAATCATGGTGACTAACATGTTTAAGTCATAAATAATGGCCATTACATTTTTGCTTCAAAAGGTAGATTCTTTTGAATTGAATAACAATTGTTTTCTTTATCAATAGATGAAGTCAATCGAAATATACCATATGGGAGCCTTTCGAACTGTTTTCATTCAATGACACATCCATCAATGTGCCTAAGATAGAAAAAGCCTTTCAAATCTTATCGACAACATCTTTAATTACTGACTGTAGGACACACTCTAACCTGCTGTGATGAAACACACGCTATACCTACATAGGGGTCACACTCTCTCCATAGGTCTACAGTGTACTGTGACCCTTACAGTGTACCTGTGTACTTTAGAGTGTACTGTGACCCTTACAGTGTACCTGTGTACTTTGTAGTCTATATGCGTACTTTGTAGTGTGCCTGTGTACTTTGTAGTGTACCTGTGTACTTTGTAGTGTACCTGTGTACTTTGTAGTGTGCCTGTGTACTTTGTAGTGTACCTGTGTACTTTGTAGTTTACCTGTGTACTTTGTAGTGTGCCTGTGTACTTTGTAGTGTGCCTGTGTACTTTGTAGTGTGCCTGTGTACTTTGTAGTGTGCCTGTGTACTTTGTAGTGTACCTTTGTACTTTGTAGTGTGCCTGTGTACTTTGTAGTGTGCCTGTGTACTTTGTAGTGTGCCTGTGTACTTTGTAGTGTGCCTGTGTACTTTGTAGTGTACCTTTGTACTTTGTAGTGTGCCTGTGTACTTTGTAGTGTGCCTGTGTACTTTGTAGTGTACCTTTGTACTTTGTAATGTGCCTGTGTACTTTGTAGTGTACCTGTGTACTTTGTAGTGTGCCTGTGTACTTTATCTAATAGTACATAATCATGAAATAAGAATTAAATGTAATAAAATTATCAAAGTTTGACCTAATATTTTAACCCGTACCACGTAGGACTGTTTTTTTTTTCTTTTTGGGGGGGGGAGGGGGCACCCTCCTCATATAAAAAGTAAAAAATTTATTTCATCAAATGATATTAAATATTAATTTGTGTTTAATTTTCTAAATATCTAAAGTATCTAAAGTATAACACAATACAAAATAAGAATCAACAAAGTATAGCCTGTGCTTTTTATTTAATTATATTATATTTCCTGTTGAATAATTAGAGCGAATAAACACTGCCATTGAATTAATTCATTGCTAGTAATTACCTGAGTGCATCTCTACACACTAGTACATGCACCATTGCACTTGGTTATTTGACAGACAAAATAACTAAACATCAGTCATGAGTTTTGCTTTCTCTTCTGCATGCATCTGCAAGAGCATTTCACTTCTTGCATTCACATTCTCCCTTTTATTCGCTTTATCTTTATTCACTTTATCTTCTATTCCTGCCTTGCAATTATTCCTTATCTTCATTCTATAATCTCAGTTATTATCCTCCAATAATAAATTTTAACCCGCTCTTATTTAGGTATTGAACTTCCATCTATTTAATTGTTTTGACTTTTATACTTTTTACCTCAGAAACCTACTCCCATTGTAACCCTTGTCATTTTTTTGAAGCACCCAACATCAGCACAAACCCCCAACATCAGCACAAACCCCCAACATCAACACAAACCCCCAACATCAACACAAACCCCCAACATCAACACAAACCCCCAACATCAACACAAACCCCCAACATCAACACAAACCCCCAACATCAACACAAACCCCCAACACCAACACAAACCCCCAACATCAACACAAACCCCCAACATCAACACAAACCCCCAACATCAACACAAACCCCCAACATCAACACAAACCCCCAACATCAACACAAACCTCCAACATCAGCACAAACCCCCCACATCAACACAAACCCCCAACATCAACATAAACCCCCAACATCAACACAAACCCCCAACATCAACCCCCCCACCGTTAGTTGCCCTAACTGTCTCTTGGCCTACATTTAGAGTATCATTGCAATTCTCATGGAGAAAATAATAACGCAAATTCTACCAACAAATTGTTAACTTCAATTAATTACTCTGATGCGGTAACTATATATTTATTAATTAAATTTCGTCATTATATGCAATGAAAAAGTATTTAAATAAATACGTTCAATAGCTTGAATAACTATATACAGTAATTCGAAGATTTTAGTAAACTTTGGCATATTTTAGAATAATTTAATTCACATTTGCATAATTTAAACCAATTTAACTCTTAGTAAAATTATGAATGCTTGCTTATCTTATTTATATTATAGATAACTACTTTAAGTATATAATTAAGTAAGATTAGAATATCATTTAACGTAGTTATTATAACAAAATAGATTTCATTAATGAAAGATAGGTTGGTGATATGCATTGAAATTACCAGTTAATTATATATAGGGAAAATTACGAATTATTGGTCAGTACTACATCTTCGGACATATAAGAAAGAACAATATACAAATCTTTATCATTACACGTTGCTATCTAATAATAACAATTTTTATATTGTTTTTCTTATATAACCGAAGATGTAGTACTGACCGATAATTCGTAACTTACCCTATGGAAATTATTATGAGAAAGGAAAGCTATTTTACAATTAATGCTTAGAACAAATTTCACATTCGAATATTTTCTTTTGGTGATTTATTTGGTTCATAGTGTAATTACTTCATATATATAAAAATGACCAATTCATATTAGAAAAATAAACAGTATATTTCTATACACATACATATATCCAGGTACAGTAACATTTATTGTAACAACATTGCCCCAATATTGTAACAACATTGCCCCAATATTGTAACAATATTATCCCAACATTGGCCGAATATTGTAACAACATTGCCCCAATATTGTAACAATATTATCCCAACATTGGCCGAATATTGTAACAACATTGCCCCAATATTGTAACAATATTATCCCAACATTGGCCGAATATTGTAACAACATTGCCCCAATATTGTAACAATATTATCCCAACATTGGCCGAATATTGTAACAACATTGCCCCAATATTGTAACAATATTATCCCAACATTGGCCGAATATTGTAGCAATATTGACAATATTAGGGAACTGTTCCCCAGTCTATTTTCTACCTCTGCAAGTCTTTAATATTCAAAACCATCCCAAAAAAGTCTCAATTAAATGCCTAAATTTCTCTATTTCCGATGGCACAAATCTTTCCTTGACATCAGGAAAAAGAAACTGAAAAAAAAAGATCTTAGAGCGATAAAAATTAATTACTTTTCATTAATTCATAAGGATGAAATTCTGGTTAAATACCACACGATTTAGTTCTAATTGCTTATTGAATTAATAATGAATTATTGAAATCGTAAAATCAAAACTCATTCCAAATGAAATTCGCATGAATTTTTCGAGTGGAATGTGGAACAGCAATTAAACACTTTCAAAACAGGAGATAATTCCTCTATAAAATGTCAAGTAATTAATTATTTCTTTGGTTTAATTCACTTCAACCTTCGTATCTCTAATTTAACTAAATTGTACTCTGGTCTGGAGTTAGGAATATTAGATGTGGAGAACATTAAATACAAAAATGAAATAAACGAGCAGGAATCATGGTCAAGATACATAGTGTCAATAAGTATCATGGTCAAGATACATAGTGTCAATAAGTATCATGGTCAAGATACATAGTGTCAATAAGTATCATGGTCATGATACATAGTGTCAATAAGTATCATGGTCATGATACATAGTGTCAATAAGTATCATGGTCAAGATACATAGTGTCAATAAGTATCATGGTCATGATACATAGTGTCAATAAGTATCATGGTCATGATACATAGTGTCAATAAGTATCATGGTCATGATACATAGTGTCAATAAGTATCGTGGTCATGATACATAGTGTCAATATGTATCATGGTCATGATACATAGTGTCAATAAGTATCATGGTCATGATACATAGTGTCAATAAGTATCATGGTCATGATACATAGAGTCAATAAGTATCATGGTCATGATACATAGTGTCAATAAGTATCATGGTCATGATACATAGAGTCAATAAGTATCGTGGTCATGATACATAGTGTCAATAAGTATCATGGTCATGATACATAGAGTCAATATGTATCGTGGTCATGATACATAGTGTCAATAAGTATCATGGTCATGATACATAGTGTCAATAAGTATCATGGTCATGATACATAGTGTCAATAAGTATCATGGTCATGATACATAGTGTCAATAAGTATCGTGGTCATGATACATAGTGTCAATATGTATCATGGTCATGATACATAGTGTCAATAAGTATCATGGTCATGATACATAGTGTCAATAAGTATCATGGTCATGATACATAGTGTCAATAAGTATCATGGTCATGATACATAGTGTCAATAAGTATCATGGTCATGATACATAGAGTCAATAAGTATCATGGTCAAGATACATAGTGTCAATAAGTATCATGGTCATGATACATAGTGTCAATAAGTATCATGGTCAAGATACATAGTGTCAATAAGTATCATGCTCAAGATACATATTGTCAGTAAGTATCATGGTCATGATACATAGTGTCAATAAGTATCATGGTCAAGATACATAGTGTCAATAAGTATCATGGTCATGATACACAGTGTCAATAAGTATCATGGTCATGATATATAGTGATACTATGTATCATGGTCATGATATTCACTTCATGTATCGTTTATATATCATGGTCATGATATTTACTTTATGTATCATGTTTATGTATCGTTTATATATCATGGTCATGATACTCAGTGTCAATATGTATCATGTTATAGTTTTTACTGTATTCTGTTTAAAGTTTTTGACTAATCACAAGTCAGTTTTTCACAGAAGTCATAAAGCCACACTTATTCTAGAACAATTTTCTGCACTGTCATTGTGGTTCATTAAGTTACAGCTTATGAGACATCGACACACTTTTTCTAATATTATATTAGCGTTTGTAGTTAGTTCTTTCAAAAAAGTTGATACAGTCTTAAAGCACATATAGAAAAAGTGTTCAATACTGTTACTTACAAAGGATATTTGCTATAGTATGTACCTTTACCTGCGGTCACATCATAATAGTTATAATTCTTCGATATATTTATTGATTGCCGGTGGGCGGGACCTTTGCCGTTACCTATACCGTATCAGAGAAAAGTGTGTTTTTTTTTCACAATTTTCTATTTGACATTTCCTAAGAGAAATTTTACTAATAATTGTAATGTTTGTAATATTCAAAAAATGGTCTGGGTACACGATGACAAATTTGTAAGATTTAAAATGTACATAAAAATAAGATATCTTTTACATAGACATTATTCACGAATTAGACCACTAGTTTTTATTTACGAACTGTACTAAGAGAGGGTAGCAGTACTCGGATACTGGGGATTAACATCACTCATGAACTAGTTTGACCTTTAGAAATTACTGACTGACCTATTATGACCTGCGCTAAGAACAACTTTCCGAAAACTGTGAGGGTAGATGCGTGTCTTCCTACCGAGATGTTCCGTTTTTTTGTAAAGTTTACCGTTCACAAAGTTGCTTTAGTGAATAATAGCGACATGGCAACCGTGTGAGAAAGTTCCTAGAGTTTATTAGTTTACTCTGACCAAGGTTAGTGGGCAGTGTATCAATTGTAATGGAGAAAAAAGTCCGGAAAACATAAAACTGCCATACAATATAATTTCTCAATATGTACAGAGTTTATTTCTTTTAGGTATATAGGGTAAGTTCCGAATTATCGGTCAGTAGTACATCTTCGGTCATATAAGAAAAACGATATAAAAATTGTTATTACTACACAGTGCTTTCTAATAATAATAATTTTTATATTGTTTTTTCTTATATGTCCGAAGATGTAGTACTGACCGATGATTCGTAACATACCCTAGGTCAAACTAGAAATATAGAGTGTCATTCATTTAAAAGAGGTAAATTTTATTTAAAAAAATCGAATGTAAGAATCGTCATTTTTCCTCTGAAAAACTAGTAAATATTTACTTTCTAATAGAAATACTTTGTATGAAATAAATAGGATCAGGTGAAAATAATTAGTTTTGATTTTAGTTTTCTGTTTATATTAAATTTCAGTTAATACATTACATATTTTTTACATATACATTACAGTATATTTTTCTCCTCTAACTTATTACCATACATATTAAAATTTACAATACCTAAGGGGAAAAAAATCCAATACTCACCGAAAATGTTGACAGTTTTTCAAATTAGAAATCGAAGAATAAACCAAATTAAAGTCCAAAAAAGTATTTAAATTAAATACATAGAATTCATTCAGATACAGATTACTAAACTAGCTATGGAGTGTTTCTAGCAATTGTCTGTCAGTAGTACGTTCGGCGAAATGTTGAACTAGAGTTTAGAGGAGCGACTGCCTGCAACACCAAACACTGTGAACATTGAACACAAACTGAAGAAGAGGGTCTGGAAGTCTGTTACCAAATGAGAGGTGAAACGTGTTTGACTCATCGCGAAAAAGATGAATAGAGTGAGTACACGATACAGACATGTAGGTATAACTCACTGCACTCATGTAGGTATAACTCACTGTACTCATGTAGGTATAACTCACTGTTCAATGTAGATGTAACTCACTGTACTCATGTAGGTATAACTCACTGCACTCATGTAGGTATAACTCACTGCACAATGTAGATATAACTCACTCATGTAGGTAAAACTCACTCATGTAGGTAAAACTCACTCATGTAGGTAAAACTCACTCATGTAGGTATAACTCACTGTACTCATGTAGGTAAAACTCACTGTACTCATGTGGGTATAACTCACTGTTCTCATGTAGGTATAACATAACTCACTGAACTCATGTAGGTATAATTCACTGTACTCATGTAGGTATAGCTCACTGTACTCATGTAGGTATAACTCATTGTTGTCATGTAGGTATAACTCACTGTACTCATGTAGGTGTAACTCACTGTACTCATGTAGGTGTAACTCACTGTACTCATGTAGGTGTAACTCACTGTACTCATGTAGGTGTAACTCATTGTACTCATGTAGGTGTAACTCACTGTACTCATGTAGGTGTAACTCACTGTACTCATGTAGGTGTAACTCACTACTTTTTTGGGTTAGGTTAAGTACGGATTAATAAGTTGAAGTCACGTTTTAAGCGTTATAAACAGATTTGTAGGTATCACACAAATAAAAACTAAAACATGTATCTAAAATGGTACTGTAAATAAATACAATTTCAAAATATTAAGCATGTTTGTTAGACAGTAAATATTAATGAAGATGTAGCGTCAATATTTGAAGACACTTCAAATTAATAAATGCAGTAACACTAATGGTTATAATTACTAACAAAGCGTTATAATGATTATTATTACATTAATAGCTACACAATTCCTTTGTAATGATATAACAAAGGCATTAAAATTATTCGTCACTTCCTTTGTTTTCCAATGAGACGATAATTTACGTAACATTTAATACACACAGTGACTTGAACATTGTGAACACAGAGATAGAGATACACAGCGGTAGAGATACACAGATATAGAGTTCTCTCTTTCTGTGTATCTCTACCTCTGTGTATCTCTACCCAATTTTATAGACCAAGATTAAGATGCAAGTCTCAAGATACGTACCCTAATATTTTGCCATAACACTTTACTCCAATATTTTTCCTCATTATGCACAATATATCTTTAATAAAATACATTATCTTTACTTTCAGTCCTTGGCAATTAAAGAAAATGATTTCATTAGTAAATAGAGTGTAAATTTGGTTAGTTTTTACTCTTTTGAACTGGAACAGATAATAGCATTTAACAGTATCACAATTTTGTCCAATTATTACAAGGAAAATGTTATGCATGAATGAATTGATTTAAACTAAACATCTATATATTGCAGCTCAATAGGAAAATTCTTCACCATTAAATATCTTAATTGATTTTAAAATATTTAAAAATGAATTGATTTTCAGCTCAATAGGAAAATTGTTCACTTTTAAATATATACTTGCATGTAATTCACTTTTGAACTATCCCATGGTAAGATTAGAGTACGGAAAAAGATCATCCGTGTTACACCCTCGTTACACGATGTCACGTAACGGTGTACCGTGTTACACAAGAACTGGTAACGCATCGCTGATATTGTTACCTGCTAAGAATTTCAGTGGTGATATTTTTCAGAAAACAGCTGTCACCGCTATACCTAAACAGGCTATTGTTTTAATTAGGTTCAATTAATATATTGGTATGGAGGTACAAAGTATATGGTATATCAAAGATAGGGATAACTCAAATGATTTAAATACTAATTAAGTTGGAAATACTAGGTATATATTTTTCCAAGGAAGTGAATATTAAAGAAAAGATCAAACGCTAGCTTGGGAATTAATTTGTACCGTTAGTGAGTAATATCTTTCCTTAAATAAATTAAATCTTAAAAGAAGTGAATTATTATATATATTTATTAGTTTTTTAAATACTTAGTTAAGTTGAAAATTGTGTTGAGTCGCTTAATACTTGCAAATCGGTATTTTAAAATAAAAAGTGTTTTTTTTTACGTTTAAAATTTTTTATTGAAAATTTTGACTGTTATTTTATTTTCAGCTATAATTTTTCGGTTTGTATTTTACGGTCAATGTCATCATTTGCATTGAGTTACTATATATCAATACTTACTAAACATCATTCACTATGACAGACTATCAAAAGAGTTGAAACAATCTTAGCTTCCATTGTTAGTTGTCAGAAGCTATAGAGGACGGCTAGGGGCCGCTGTAGGGGACGACACAATCTTCACTCAATCAGTGCCGATTGTTAACATCAGTAATAACATCATCTAACTTGTTTGTACCATTTCAAATGGAAAAACAACAACAAAGATAGTAATACCCATCACTACTATTTTATGTGTAAGAAACTGTCAGGGGTAATATTTGTTTCCAAGGATAGAGTTAAAAGATCTATTCCTTGGAAAGAAGAAAGAGTGATAAGAGTTCCGTTAGATATTCAGGTACTTTATAGTACAGTTTATTGTTAATGCTTCAATATGTAAATTATATTTTCTATAGAGCTTCCTAGATCCATTATCAGATAGCTGATAAACTAAAATAGTTAGATGTGTACTTTAATTTTGAGTGTAAGACTTGAATTTAACCTATGATTGATTAACTGTAAAAATGAACATGAATTTGAACTTCTAATTAATAATGAAATGCAAGTTTCAGCTTAATGTTCCTAATAGCTTTCTCACGATATGTTCAGCTCTAAACTATCTAAGAACACTTTGAACATGAAGTTAACAAATTATGATCTTAAGCTAGAATATAAATTTGAAAGAAAAGTTAGATCTCCTAATAGATCTTTCTTTTGATCACTAATAGCAGATTACACCTTGCATAAAGAATTCACATCACTTTCTTGTGATAGTACCTACCTATAACTAAGTTGCTGTGGAATAATCACCACAAGGGTAAGTACCTACCTATAACTAAGTTGCTGTGGAATAATCACCACAAGGGTAAGTACCTACCTATAACTAAGTTGTTGTGGAATAATCACCACAAGGGTAAGTACCTACCTATAACTAAGTTGCTGTGGAATAATCACCACAAGGGTAAGTACCTACCTATAACTAAGTTGCTGTGGAATAATCACCACAAGGGTATATGTACCTACCTATAACTAAGTTGCTGTGGAATAATCACCGTAAGGGTAAGTACCTACCTATAACTAAGTTGCTGTGGAATAATCACCACAAGGGTATGTACCTACCTATAACTAAGTTGCTGTGGAATAATCACCACAAGGGTAAGTACCTACCTATAACTAAGTTGTTGTGGAATAATCACCACAAGGGTATATGTACCTACCTATAACTAAGTTGCTGTGGAATAATCACCATAAGGGTAAGTACCTACCTATAACTAAGTTGCTGTGGAATAATCACCACAAGGGATATACCTACTTATAACTAAGTTGCTGTGGAATAATCACCACAAGGGATGTACCTACCTATAACTAAGTTACTGTGGAATAATCACCACAAGGGTATATGTACCTACCTATAACTAAGTTGCTGTGGAATAATCACCGTAAGGGTAAGTACCTACCTATAACTAAGTTGCTGTGGAATAATCACCACAAGGGATATACCTACTTATAACTAAGTTGCTGTGGAATAATCACCACAAGGGATGTACCTACCTATAACTAAGTTACTGTGGAATAATCACCACAAGGGATATACCTACTTATAACTAAGTTGCTGTGGAATAATCACCACAAGGGATGTACCTACCTATAACTAAGTTGCTGTGGAATAATCACCACAAGGGTAAGTACCTACCTATAACTAAGTTGTTGTGGAATAATCACCACAAGGGATATACCTACTTATAACTAAGTTGCTGTGGAATAATCACCACAAGAGATGTACCTACCTATAACTAAGTTACTGTGGAATAATCACCACAAGGGATATACCTACCTATAACTAAGTTGCTGTGGAATAATCACCACAAGGGATGTACCTACCTATAACTAAGTTGCTGTGGAATAATCACCACAAGGGATATACCTACTTATAACTAAGTTACTGTGGAATAATCACCACAAGGGATGTACCTACCTATAACTAAGTTGCTGTGGAATAATCACCACAAGGGATGTACCTACCTATAACTAAGTTGCTGTGGAATAATTACCACAAGGGATGTACCTACCTATAACTAAGTTGCTGTGGAATAATCACCACAAGGGATATACCTACTTATAACTAAGTTGCTGTGGAATAATCACCACAAGGGATGTACCTACCTATAACTAAGTTACTGTGGAATAATCACTTCAAGCCTAACCCACTCTAATGTTTTATCAGATTAAGAAACCTATAAATTGTTGTGGACGGACATCTATGCTCGCAAGATGATAACCATTGCGAAATTTATTGTTATTCTACATGAATGTACTTGTTAAGCCTTTCAAGAGTCATGTTAGAACAATATTTAATAGCTACAGCTTATAAGCCTTATACTAGCACATAACGGTAAAATAATTGAACACTAAATTTAGCATCTTTACGAAGAAGAGAGAATATATAGAGAAAATGCGATACTTCTTTTCAATATCCGTTAATAATTTATGACTTTAGGGTGTATTTTTATATTGCAATTCATGAGCTGTTTATATTTCCGAAATTGAATAAAGTTTCTATTATTTATCAGAAAAGTGAATACTGGTGTAAAAACAGGTTCTTGATGTTAGAGAATTTATTAATTTAATATCTGCAATGGAATCTTCATTTTTTGGGTGAAAGTCTGAAACATTTATTATAAACTTTATTGATTATAGAAATAAAGAATTACGATTCATTGATTATTTTTATATATGATTAAAACTAGATTTAAAATATCATGAAGAATTTACTTAAAATGGGGAGGAAATTTAGAAGGAAAATTATCAAATTTAATATTAATATGTATAATTAATATAATTAATATAACTATACTGTTAATTCAGAACATTACTTATTATAGATAGATATAAAAAATGAGATAGTAAATATCTTTATATTGCGATAAATAAGTATGCATCTATTTCCCTTGTATCAAGCAGAGTTTGTTATATTAATTGTCAAGAATAAACAATAAAGATGAAAGAACTGAATAGTGGTATAGTATCTCTTTTCTGAACCACTGTATTACATGTTATCCTTTTTTTTTCTTACAGAGTATAAAAAACATACAATTTTATTGTCACGGTACCACGAACCAAGAAAACATACTAATTAGTGTGTTTATTGTGATAGTAACCTGGATAAAAAAGTAACATGCTGATGGCTACTATAGTGCAATTAGTATCATTAATATTAGCATATAGAATAATTACAATATAACCAGTATAGTACAAATTAGAGATCTCTTTATTTCACGGTCCGAAAATTTTTGGTGTATTTTAAAGGTCCGATTTTTTTATGATTTATTTTTACGATCCTAATTTTTTTTGTTTACTTTTACGATTCGAACATTTTGCTCGGACCGTGGAAGTAAAGAGATCCCTAATAACCAACATATAAGCATAGTGTATCTAGAACTATAGTATAAATCCATGTCATGAGCAGAGTTACCTACCATCATTCGGTTACAAAGCTCATGGATGCAGAAGCTACTCCATGAATGCAGTCACTTAACAAGGAATGTCAGGTAAATATTGCAACGAAAACCTGGAGAATTTTAGGAGAGAAAAAATAGGGTTTCGGTCATGAATGCGATTGTAGAGCTATTGAATTTAAGATGCGTATTTATTAAATAATTATTTTGTAGATATTAACAAGAAGCAACGTTAGAGGTTAATTCCATTGCAAAATTTACACCAAATAGCAGAAATACGATTTAATAGCTACATTGAAGAATGCTAAATGTATAGGTTAGGTGCACGGTAACTAGGTAAAAGACGGGAAATAATTTGAGAAATGTACTAGAAGTAATATAAACCAAAGTTAGTATATTATATAAGGATAACAGTTTATACAAGTAATTCAATACCTTACAATGTATTGAATAGAAACTTCTGAATGAAAGTATGGGCCACAGTATGGAAATTTAAGGTATCTCCACTCTAAATTAAAATTTCTCTAGAAATGTTTTAAATTTTTAGAGCTAAGGTTATATAACATATAACAGTTAGCAAAAAAGAAAGGTATTCACTTCGTAAAAAAAGTTCTTTTTTAACGAAGGTACACTAGTAGTGTAAATAGTATTAAATCTATTTATCATAGTTTGTATATTTTGTTCACTTGAATATATGATACTATGTTCTATTTCAATTCTCTTATAGTAGAGTCATTACCTTCAATTACAGGCAGTGAGAAGTTCACATGCTATAATCTTCATACCGAAATGTTATTTCATATCAACTTTGATTTATATTATGATAAAATAACTAATAAAGTTATTTACTAATTTACTACAAAATTCTTAACTGCTTTAGATAATTTGAAACCAAATTATTTAGTTTTACTGCAAAGAAATAAAGTACTAATTTGAAAAAAATTATTGGTGTACCACTGCACTGGTATGCTAATGGTGCACCGTGTACCACTGCACTGGTATGCTAATGGTGCACCGTGTACCACTGCACTGGTATGCTAATGGTGCACCGTGTACCACTGTACTGGTATGCTAATGGTGCACCGTGTACCACTGCACTGGTATGCTAATGGTGCACCGTGCACCACTGTACTGGTATACTAATGGTGCACCGTGTACCACTTTCACCCGGTAATGGTTCATTTGACCCTACTTTGCCGCACCTTCCCGAACTCTGTGACCCGGAATCGTTTGACCTTTGACCTTGTGTCACATTTGCAAATAAGTCAACGCTTCCTGAAAAGGAAATACATGAGATATATCTAGTGTGATATATCTTATCCTAGAGGTGATACATCCATATCCTAGTGGAGATATATCTTATCCAATAATAGGGATATATCTATATCGTTCATATCCTAGTTCAGATATATCTACATTCTACTGGTGATATATCTATATCGTATATATCCTACTGGTGATATATCTATATCGTTCATATCCTATACTGGTGATATATCTAAATCATTCATATCCTACTGGTGATATATCTATATCGTTCATATCCTAGTTCAGATATATCTATATTCTACTGGTGATGTATCTATATCGTTTATATCCTACTGGTGATATATCTATATCGTTCATATCCTACTGGTGATATATCTATATCGTTCATATCCTACTGGTGATATATCTACATCGTTCATATCCTACTGGTGATATATCTATATCGTTCATATCCTACTGGTGATATATCTATATCGTTCATATCCTACTGGTGATGTATCTACATCGTTCATATCCTACTGGTGATATATCTATATCGTTCATATCCTACTGGTGATATATCTATATCGTTCATATCCTACTGGTGATATATCTATATCGTTCATATCCTATACTGGTGATATATCTACATCGTTCATATCCTACTGGTGATATATCTATATCGTTCATATCCTACTGGTGATATATCTATATCGTTCATATCCTACTGGTGATATATCTATATCGTTCATATCCTACTGGTGATATATCTATATCGTTCATATCCTACTGGTGATATATCTATATCGTTCATATCCTACTGGTGATATATCTATATCGTTCATATCCTACTGGTGATATATCTATATCGTTCATATCCTACTGGTGATATATCTATATCGTTCATATCCTACTGGTGATATATCTATATCGTTCATATCCTACTGGTGATATATCTATATCGTTCATATCCTACTGGTGATATATCTATTTCGTTCATATCCTACTGGTGATATATCTATATAATTCATATCCTACTGGTGATATATCTGTATCATTCATATCCTACTGGTGATATATCTATATCGTTCATATCCTACTGGTGATATATCTATATCATTCATATCCTACTGGTGATATATCTATATCGTTCATATCCTACTGGTGATATATCTATGATATATTCATACAAACTTAATTTATTGACACAATTTATATTTTCATTCATTTTCCACGTTAAATATTACTAGCTATTAATAACACCAAAGTTAAAGTCATAAATAAATCATTTAGAGAAGATATCAATAGCTAACTTGATTTGAATTGATGTGGCAATACATTAGAGTGGTATATGAATGTAATAACATTTTACTGATCTAATAATGCATGATATAAAGCCTTTAATTTAATATGTATTAGGGATATGTTTAAAACATTGTAAAGAACTTTAAATAATGAATTAGTTCACTCACAACTCTCACTCACTCTTAGTTACTCTCACTCACTCTTAGTTACTCTCACTCACTCTTAGCTACTCTCACTCACTATTAGCTACTCTCACTCACTCTTAGTTACTCTCACTCACTATTAGCTACTCTCACTCACTCTTAGCTACTCTCACTCACTATTAGCTACTCTCACTCACTCTTAGCTACTCTCACTCACTCTTAGCTACTCTCACTCACTCTTAGCTACTCTCACTCACTCTTATCTACTCTCACTCACTCTTAGCCACTCTCACTCACTCTTATCTACTCTCACTCACTCTTAGCTACTCTCACTCACTATTAGCTACTCTCACTCATTCTTAGTTACTCTCACTCACTATTAGCTACTCTCACTCATTCTTATCTACTCTCACTCACTCTTAGCTACTCTCACTCACTCTTAGCTACTCTCACTCACTCTTATCTACTCTCACTCACTCTTAGCCACTCTCACTCACTCTTATCTACTCTCACTCACTCTTAGCTACTCTCAATCACTCTTAGCTACTCTCACTCACTCTTAGCTACTCTCACTCACTCTTAGCTACTCTCACTCACTCTTAGCTACTCTCACTCACTCTTAGCTACTCTCACTCACTCTTAGCTATTCTCACTCACTCTTAGTTAATCTCACTCACTATTAGCTACTCTCACTCACTCTTAGCTACTCTCAATCACTCTTAGCTACTCTCACTCACTCTTAGTTATTCTCACTCACTATTTGCTACTCTCACTCACTCTTAGCTACTCTCAATCACTCTTAGCTACTCTCACTCACTCTTAGTTATTCTCACTCACTATTAGCTACTCTCACTCACTCTTAGCTACTCTCACTCACTCTTAGCTACTCTCAATCACTCTTAGCTACTCTCACTCACTCTTAGTTATTCTCACTCACTATTAGCTACTCTCACTCACTCTTAGCTACTCTCAATCACTCTTAGCTACTCTCACTCACTCTTAGCTACTCTCACTCACTATTAGCTACTCTCACTCACTCTTAGCTACTCTCACTCACTCTTAGTTACTCTCACTCACTCTTAGCTACTCTCACTCACTCTTAGCTACTCTCACTCACTCTTAGCCACTCTCACTCACTCTTAGCTACTCTCACTCACTCTTAGCTACTCTCACTCACTCTTAGTTATTCTCACTCACTATTAGCTACTCTCACTCACTCTTAGCTACTCTCAATCACTCTTAGCTACTCTCACTCACTCTTAGTTATTCTCACTCACTATTTGCTACTCTCACTCACTCTTAGCCACTCTCACTCACTCTTAGCTACTCTCACTCACTCTTAGCTACTCTCACTCACTCTTAGCTACTCCCACTCACTCTTAGCCACTCTCACTCACTCTTAGCTACTCTCACTCACTCTTAGCTACTCTCACTCACTCTTAGCTACTCCCTCTCTTTCTAAGAGTAATGACAATGCAATAATAAGAGTCTAAATCCACTCCATATATGAGGGTAACTTTCCCCTCATATATTACCTTTAAATACTAATTAAATTACTCTCATACTCTTGTGATGTCACAATGACGTGCATTTTCTGCTACTAGTATGTTATTCCTACCAGTGCAACATAATAGAGGCAGTAAAGGGTTAATATACATGTACACCATACGGTTCTTTAACCCTCCTCTGCCTCATTCACTACATTACAATGGTAATGCTATGGCTAATTGACATAGTGGGCAGGAGGTGGTTTTTCAGGGGCAATCTAGTGATTTTTGAACCTTTTAAATGATTAACTCTTTCTTTGTCTATTTGTTTACCTGTGCTAATACTCAGTAATTAGGATAGGTACGGTCAGGTGTAGCGATTGACATTACGCACATATGGCGTAAGGGAAGTTACGATTTATCGGTCAGTTCCACATCTTCGGCCATATAAGAAAAAATGATATAATTATTAGTATTTTATTTTTATTGGTATCCCCGATACCAATAAAAATAAAAATTAAGTAATACTAATTATATCATTCTTTCTTATATGACCGAAGATGTGAAACTGACCGATAATTCGTACCTTAAACTATATTGAACAATATCTATATATTTTGCATGTAGTTTCTAAGGTTCAATGCTATAGATGTTTATCTTGAAATGAATACATCGAAGTGTGTCTATATAAAGTAGGAACTGATTGGTGGTGGAAGATATGCTCTTTATTTGCCAATCTGTTGACACGGTATTCCGAGATAAAAACTATTCCCAATTTAATTTTTTGAATTAAAGTAGATCAGCCTAGTTGCAGGTGTTTATAATTTAAATCAACATACCTCTATTCTAACTTATTGGCTTATATTTTTATTAACTATAACATTTTCACAAGGCTTATATAAATAGGAGCTAATATATTGCAGTATATACTCTTCAAACGACGAAATTAATAATTTGGTCAAAACGCAATCTATATAAATTTTTCCGCGAATTATGTATAATGAATAAGATATCAACCTTCATCAATACTATTATGTTGAAAAAAAATTTCAGTTATCAATCTCAATATCGCATGAAACCCCTATTTCCAATAATTTATAATATTTCATTATGCGTTGATGTATAAAGATCATGTTTATGGGATAAAATAGACACTATATAAAGATCATGTATAATGTAATAAGTATTTAAATATAGAATTGTAACTTTTAGATATGCAATTAAGTAGGATTTATCACAGTTTTCTATTCATGAATGGATTCTTCTATTATGTAGTTAAAAAGTATATTAAAAAAAAAGAGATCGGAAAGAAAGGAAGAATTGACGAGAGTATTTAATTTATACCGAAGCACCACATATGATATCTCACTCAATGAAAATTTAAACTTATTAAAAAAATTGCATGAACAAAATATTTTTCAAAAATAATATCAGTTGTTACCATAAATTTTTATGTTTATGTTGAAAATGACTTTATTTTCTGTTTATAATATTTGATTTTTTAATAGATAATGTTGTTAATTGAATAATATGCTTTATTAATCTATGCATGGGAATATGAAAAGTTGGACAAACTATTATAGAGTAAGTTACGAGTTATCGGTCAGTACTACATCTTCGGTCATATAAGAAAGCGATATAAGAATTGTTATTATTACACAGTGCTATCTAATACTTCTGCAAACCCGGGTTTGCAGAAGTATTAGATAGCACTGTGTAATAATAACAATTCTTATATCGCTTTCTTATATGACCGAAGATGTAGTACTGACCAATAATTCGGAACATACCCTACTTGTTCTTTACTGTAAATAAATAAAAACTGATTTCTTCTGTTGTATGCCAAAAAGTTGAGATAAATTTTGAAAGAATAAATGGAGAAAATATTTATCCAGGAAAGGTAAATAAAATACCATTACCGAAAGAGATAACTAATTATGTTTGGGAAGAAAACCCCAAAACATGTTTAGTCTACCCACACAATTAAGGTTAAATCTACCTACTCAATTAGGGTTAAATCTACAACCCTGAGGTAGATTACCCCTCTACTTTGCCCCCAATCTGTCAAAATACAAAATACATTCTGTAAATCCTAATAATCCTAATAAATCCTAATAAAGAATTGTCAGAGGTTATTTAAACTGAGCGTTGAAGGCTTTTTTTTGTCAAGCTTTCGAATAAAAGATTCCTATTCATCATCAGGAGAAAGGTGTATAAACTATATCATAATATTGATAATTTACTATATTTTTATTGGTATCATGTGTACCTGCAGATATCATGGATACAAATTAAAATAAATGTATACACCCTTCCTTCTCTGATGATGAATAGAAATCTTTCTATTCGAAAGCTCGAAACCGAAAAAGCCTTCAACGCTGAGTTTAAATAACCTCGCGTTATTACATAGCCTTCATTGACGTATTTTCTACACTACTTTATTTGATCTTCTCAATGCCACCCCAAATACACTTAGGAATTAAAATGCACTTAGCTGCAATTTGCAACTCTAGAATAAACAATTGTGAAATAGAATTAAAGTCTTTAAATTAAATCTTGAGGTAGGAATATAACAGTATATTAATTATAATGCACTAAATTACTTAATGACTCTAACTGTTCTATATTATTTGTTTCTATAATTATTTACTTATCTACCAAACAGTTTTAATGGTAAGAAGAGTAATAATTATACTACAGGAAGTGATTAGAGATGTACAGAGTGTTACTTAAACATTCAAACCATTTCATCTCGTTATTTGACTGACATTTTAAAAATACCTCAATTTTTTCCATCTTTAATATCTTTTTATTCTTTAGCCTTTCACAGAAGTTAGGCCCGTTCTTTACTAGCTGATAAAACGCAGCGTTTTCACCTCCCAGTTCACGCCTCTTCAATTCATCACGGTTAAATTAATGGAAGGTGGTAGAAACACTAGTAAAGAGTACAAATTGGCTTTACATTCATTTAACCGTGATTAATTGAAGAGGGATGAACTGGGCGGTTAAAACGCAGCGTTTTATCTGGTTGTATAGAATGGGCCTTACTGAGATGAAATCAACTTTTTACTCTCTAAACAGATGTTGGTTGATAATGAATAAAATATCTTTTGTTCTTTCCCTGACGGTGCCAAGAAAACGACATACTTTACCATTTGTCTTCATTAACTTTAATTTTTGATATACTTATGTTATTTCAAGAGCTTGGAAGTGTTTCATTGCAATGCACTTTAGTGTCTCAGCATTGCACTGAAATGCACTTAGAATAAGTCTACTGAAATTAACAGATGTATAGAGATACTGAAGTGCATTGCATTGAAACAATTACGGCACATACAACGATATCAAAATTATAGTTGATGCATTTCAGTGTCTCGATCGCTTATGGAACAACACTTAGAGGGTAAACATGAGATTTTTTTTCCGATTCCTAAGTCACAAGTTTTAATGTTCAATATTAACACAATCTATTAGAGAAGGAATTGCAATACATTTTATATTGTGAATTGATACCAAGGAATGAAGTATGGCTTTAGTTAGATTATTGCTCTGTCTATGCATATACAGGCAGCTTCTTTATTAACCTATAGTCAGTCAATGCAAGGTTAAACTGTAAAAGACAGGTTCGTTTATTACACTAGGTATTAGTATCGTTTTCCGTCATTTATACATAAATGACTGATGAGTATAATTTTTTGACATTGGTATCATTTCAGAGTACCTACCAACTTAATTACTGTGGTAATTTAACGTGATTTTAATCACTTATGAATCTATTTTCATTTTCGGCTTAAAAATGACATATTAAATTTTTTCTTGAATGATTTACGAACTACCTGTTTTATTATCAGTTATTATGTTCCTTTTGCCCATTTAATTGACGTTCGTAAGTAGCCTGTAACGTATCTATAGCTGACCCTAGCGTCGAGAACTTGTTTTCGTGTCCAAATATAAAGTCAAGGTCAGAAGCTTTTTGAAACTTCTTTTTTTGTGCCATTAGGGATATTTTGCTTTCGAATTAATGCATTAAATTTAATACATCAATCATTTAAACATGTGTTTTCTCTTTATTGGAATATTTGCGAGTATATAAAGAAGTGTCTCATTGAAATGTGGGTCGCTGACATTTCATTAATTTTGATTAATCATGTTTTGATTAAACTAGTAATATAAAAATAATTAAATCAATTTAATGAAAATGATATCAGATTAGCTAATCAAAATTTTATGTACAATGAAATTAATAAATATATATTTTATATTTTTATCAGAATAATATATTTGGTAGGATTCTTTCTATTAAAATTATTTCGATATCTATTAAGTAACGAATAAATTTTTTTGAAATTTCTGTTTATCGCATCAAGACTCTCAAACTAGGAACATAACAGGACAATCAGGAAATAAAAAAGGAAAATTCTGGGAACTGTTAACGGTATTCTACATTAGACTCTCACTAGTTATCCTAGTATCTTTTCCTAGTTTTCCTAGTTTCCTATTATCTTTTCCTAGTTTTCCTAGTATCTTTTCCTAATTTTCCTAGCAATATATTTTCATAATTTTCCTAGTGTATTTTCCTAGTTTCCTATTATCTTTTCTTAGTTTGCTAGTGTATTTTCCTAGTTTCCTAGTGTATTTTCCTATTTTTCCTAGTGTATTTTCCTAGTTTTCCCATTGTTTTTCCCTAGTTTTCCTAGCGTATTTTCCTAGTTTTGAAGCTATTATATTGTTTGGTATGAAATGTTTGATATACAGGGTGACCCACAAAAAGTGTAACCAATAGCTTCGAAATTAATATAAACATTATATTTATAAATAAATGATAAATCTTAAGCAATAACCGAGATATAATGGATACAAGTACAAATATCTATTTTTTAATTTTACTTAAACTCTAATATATATTAATTTCTAAACAAAATATTAACATTAATTCAAAGATGGGTTCACTTTTTTGTGGGTCACCCTGTATTTTAAACTTATTATTTTATTTTTAACCAAATGAAATTTTATAGTAATTTTTAAACAAGAAATAAGAAACTTGTTATACAGGGTGGGTCAGGAATCACTTCAGAATTTTAAGCAGTTATTAAATCTATAAATTACAGATGAAAGAGAGAGAATAAAAATTTAATTCAACTCTTATGATAACTGGTTTGAATGAATAACTTGCAGACATACAATATTTCAATCCAAGTAATATATATTAATGCTTTGCTAATAATTCTTCTCTAATAAAAACTCGTCCTCTTATAATAATTACTTGACTTTGTAATATATTTAATTTATATGTTTATGTCAGTTCTCTTATAGGAATTGTTCCAACCTGTAAAGTGACTGTTGGCAACACTCTATCTTAAACTTCCAAAAAAGACGGTCAAATCCACCTCTTAATGCTTTGTATCCTTCAACTGAACCGTTAAATGACCTAAAGTTGATCTTAAAATTCCATTCAATTTTAATTAACACCAAGATAATTATTCAAAATAATCTTAAGTAGTATAGGGAATAAATCTATAAGAACTTACATGTATTCATTAAGGTGCGTTTTGCATGCAGTGATTGTAGCGATCATCACTCACCAATCATCGCCCAGCATTTATCCCTGATCACTAGTACAATGCTATTCCTACGGGGCTGTTTTGCAACGAGCGATTATCGCCTAGCACTATTTCAATGTATTTCTATTGTTGTGTGATCATCGTTTAACGATGAACACATGCAATACGTACCATAATATCAAAATTGTACCTAGCGATCAGTTTGGTCACATCTCCTTATCCTTATCTTCCTTATAAATTTAACATGAAATATTATTGTATGATAAATCTTGAGGAATTACGATAGATATTCTAGATTAATTTTAGCATGTTTATCTTTGCAACATTTCATTATTTCTAAAAAAGCCATTATATGTATAATATATATTGAAATTATATGCGATCTTTATATAACTTAATTTGATCACGATTTTTAAGTGATCCACCTTATAACTTAGATATATATTCCAAGTCATTATTATTATTCGGTTACAATTAATTTTCATTTCCATTCATTTAGTTATAATAACTACAAATAATAAATTGACCATTATTTTACAAGACTATCTTATTCAAATACAGGAATCAATTACCTACTAAATACAATAAAGTTTAAAATGAAATAACATTCACCTTTTCGCTTTATCACTATATTCCAAAATAACATCCAAATTAATTCTAACATTTTATCTTTTACGTCGCAAAGTCCGTAATAGTGACTAGTGTGACCTCCGATAGAGGTCAAAGGTCAGAGCGGTAGGGGCGGTGTTTCAGGGTCACGACTTAAAAGACGCAGAAAAAAGCGCAATAAATTTATAAGATATTAACTTTAATGGGAATATTATTCGCAGTCTTCAATTTTTATTGCGATTACTACACAATTCAAACTTAATCAAATATTTAAATTTATATTAAAATAAAGTTAATCGAAACTGGGATGTAATTAAAAGCATTTCGTATATTAGTTTTAATGTAGCTTTATGGAAGTCAATATATATCTTCTAATAAACACTTATTTTATAGATAATTCCTGTTTCTTCATATTTGTTAATAGAAAAATATCGTCTTTAAAAAAATATATACCAATCTATTATATTATACTTATATATTTTTAACTTAAGTTGCAAAGTATGCGCAAGGTCTGTATAATATTATACTAATATTATACTAAATATATATATGAATTAGAAATAGAGTGTTATTTAAATTTTACGGTAATTAATTAGGTTCAATGTTCAGATTTATTATTTATGGTAAATAATTATTGATATAATTTTCTTTTTTTGGCATAGTGCAAAGGAATTTTTTTTTCAAGTTAAGACATCAATTAAAATAATAAACTGAAAATCACAATCAAAAAATTAGAAGATAATCAAGATAATACTTCACGTATCAGCTAAACTGTAATATTTCAAAAACAATATGTACATGTACATTACCTGTGGATGTAACAAATAATACACTTTAATATAAATTCCAGTTTGAAAATACAAAAATATGACTTTGTTACAATATTGTAAAAATCACAATACTTAGATAATATATAATACATACACCATCAGGTAAATCAAAATGGCTTAATAAATATATTATTTAACTTAAGTCTAGAATTGATTGAAAATTTAAAGTTGAAATGGCTGACTGACAATTGTTTGATACGTTGTTCATTTTATTTCATTATAAATTAGATTTATGGTAAATAGCTCATACCTATTTTTTATTATTGTGAATTTTAATGAATTTTCTTCTGAGTTAAATTAATTTGTTTCAATAAGAAAATGAAAGATAAAGTTTCATAGGAAAACTATTCCAAATGAATTTAATATTTAGTAATTATTTACTAAATACATTAATTGTACGTAACTTGTCAGTGATACTCCAGTTAAAGTTTTCTTTCATTTTTTTTGATAGAAAACTTTTCGTTGGCAGACAATAATAAACTGTATAGTGTTGGAATAAATGAATCTTTGAAACGTCTATTATTTATATGTTCAATTGGTAACACACTCCAAATTATTGACACTAGTTACTCGAATGTGAGGAGAAATCATTAATTCATTAACATCGAATTAAAGAAGACATTGTTTTTCGACGTTGTATAATACGAGAAGGTAGGTATAAACAAATTTCAGTATTATATATCGTCAAATCAAACTGTTCTCTGTGAAAGAATGACGTAAACTTAATTCGGATCAAACAGCGTACTATTTATGTCATTTTAACGTTTATGTTGAAAGTAGTAGGTACTGACACTATCACATTCTGTGTACCATTGGTGTCATTTAGACGTCAGAGTCGCTAATATTTTACACTGGTGAAGCATTCTTGCTTCTCTTCATGTCTGGGGCTGCTTTTCAGTCAAGGGAACTGGTACACGGACATATTTTGCACAAAAACAAAGAGTAAAGTTTGAATTTGTACCTTATATTCCTCAGAGATCAACTTCTTACAATAATGGCCGATCAGTTTCTAGATAAAGAAGCTCATTTTTATCATGACTATTTCCTAAATTACAAATCTGATGTAAAGAAGTATTGGACCGGTATAAAGTCACTTATTGGTAGAGGAAATTATAACGAAACGAATATTGATAAAATTAATATTAACATTAATATTGAAACTAATCATGAAAATATTGCCAATGCATTTAACTCTTATTTTTCAACGGTCGCTCACAAGTTACATGATGAGCTACCTCCCCCGGATGACATTCCAGTCTCTTCCTTGATCATTCCTCTTGTAAATTCTATTTACTTGGATCCTGTGTCTGTAGCTGAGTGTGAAGGTATCATTTCTAAGCTTGAAAATTCGTCTTATGGAAGAAATTGTATCTCGGTTAGACTAATAAAGCGTATTGTTAATTATGTATCTCTTCCTATAGCTAGACTAATAAATGAATCCTTTAATAGCGGTGTATTTCCGGATGTCTTGAAAATTGCTGTAATTACTCCCGTATTTAAGTCCGGTGATCCACTTGTCATGTCGAACTATAGACCTATTTCAGTACTCCCGTTACTCTCAAAATATTTTGAGAAAAGTATGGCACACAGATTATCAAAATTCATGAATAAATATTCAATTTTATCAGCTGACCAGTTTGGTTTTCAGAAAAATAAATCTACTTCTGATGCAATATGCTCCCTGACTGATTATCTATATGAGGGTCTTAATAATAAAAAACATAGTATTGCTCTTTTTTTGGATCTATCCAAGGCATATGATACGGTGGACCATAAAATTTTGTTGGATAAATTACAATGCTGTGGAATTAGGGGAATAGCTTTGAACTGGTTTTCCAGTTACCTATCGAATAGAAATTGTGTTGTCAAGATAGGTAATTCTATATCTGGTAGGTCTGTGATGAATGTTTCTATCCCCCAGGGATCGGTATTAGGATGTATTTTATTTTTGCTATATATTAACGACCTACCTAGAGTACCTAATAAAGTCAAATCAATTCTGTTTGCGGATGACTCCACTCTGATTATGTCTGGGAGAAATTTTGAATTGTTGGTGGCTGAATTTAACACTGAACTAGAAAAAACACAAAAATGGTTAATCAGAAACAAGTTAACTCTCAATACTAGCAAATCAGTCGTTATGGTCTTTTCTAATAGATCGCAAAATGTTGACTATCATAAGAAAATTGAGATTGGACGAAATAGTTTGGCTTACTCGGCAGAAACCAAGTATTTAGGAGTCATCATTGATGTATCTTTATCCTTCAAAAGCCATATAAATTATGTTTCTAAAAAAATATCTAAAAATGTAGGTATATTGTATAGATTGAGTGACTTTTTACCGGAAGATGTATTGAAGCGTCTTTACTATGCATTTATATATCCTTATTTGACTTATTGTAATCTTGTATGGGGTAGTGCAGCTTCTCTTCACCTTAATATATTATTATTGCTTCAGAAGAAGGTAGTTCGTATATTTACGAGTAGTTCATTTTTGGAACACTCTGATCCTCTGTTTATACGCTTGGAAATTCTGAAGGTTGGAGTTGTTCGTAAGTACTTGGGCTGCCTCTATCTCCGCAAAAATAATAATAAATTTCATCTCGCAAATCAAGAGCACAATACTAGAAATAGAAACCATTACATTATCCCTAGTTTCCAAAGATTGTCTTCTTCGCAAAGATCTATTTCACATATTGTTCCACAGCTCTATAATAGCCTTCCATCCCACTTAAAAGAAATTAATAAAATAAACAGTTTTTCAAAACAACTGAAATCATACCTGTTGAATGACTTCAATGTTCAGTAAATGTGCCTCATTGTTGAAATGTGTAGTATGATGGTGATAGCAGTGCATTGAATTTGTATTTTGTTCTTAACTTTTTGCCTAAAAGACCAATTTGGTCTAATATAGGCTTGATTTTAATTTTGACATGTATTTGATTTTAATGTGTTGTTCATTAAGGCATTTGCATTATATTATGTGTATATGTTCAAAAATTTATTTCAATAAAATTATCATTATCATTATCATTCTAAACATGATGGCGCACACAAGAGACAGTCAGAGATGTCAGTAAGTTCGTCAAAGACAACGAAGTTTAAATATTGCTCTGCCGGTGTGAATTCAATCGAAAATTTGCAGTTTGTAACTTGGTGACTTGATTGAGCAAAAATGGAAGTCCATCGACCAAAATATCGTAGAATCTTTGATTCGCAGCATGACAAAATGCATCAAAATAGTATTGAAGAAACGTGGGCCACATTTTAAATATTAGTTATCAGCTTTTCGTTGTCAGACGTATCAAATGATAATTAATTCCTAAGCAAAACATTGTTAGCAGGCAACTATTGTTATTATTTATCCTTAGTTATAATTATAAAGGTGACCAATCACGAACTACCAACAATTACTGTAGAAGCTTGATAACGAAAAAAATTCGGGTTCAATAAAAGCGGAAAACTGTCAGGTTGAAAATGGCGATTCATTTACTTCATATATGCTTTTTAAAACTTTTTGCAATATTAATTGGTTATATAAACTCATTTTCATTTATAGAATAAAGGACATTTTCCCTTTCTAAAGAAAGTTAGAGGTCATTATGTTAATTTATGTATTGTATAATCATAGTGCTCCCCAATTTAAACTTATAAGTTACAAGGTTTATTTAGATTTATAGTTTTGAATGACCAAATTAGGACTAATTTTGAATGACCAACCATATAGTTTTATGCAACATTTCAAGGTTACGTTTACAAATACTTAAAATAAAAAAGTAGAAAACATACATTCATGAAATTATGAATGAGTGTTTTTTGAAAGTATTCTTCAACGTATTGTGGCTCAGTATCAGCAATATGGAGTTATTGATTACACACCGAAGACTGGGAGACCTCCCAAAACAGCTCCGTGAGAAGATAAATGCAAGTGTTAAAAAACATACATTTTTTATTTATTTATTTGAACTAAACATCCCTTACAGTTTGACCAAGTATTCGGGTAATACTTGGTCTTTACAATCATAATATATCTGTTACTAAAAATAGGGACATTTAGGCCCGGAAAAGCTTCTGCTTCGAGGGCAGCCTACAGAAAATTTAAAAAAAAGGAAAACTATATATTTCAATACAAATAAAAATATTCATTAAAACAAACGGCTTTAACATAATAGGCAATAACATGGATAACTACTAAAAAATTTAATAGATCATTTTCAATGATAAAAATTTATGACTAAACGATAATTAAAATCTATACTTGGCATAATAATACTTGTCATAATAATCTGATACGGGTGGCGTTATATTGAAGTTATTAGCTGACACTAAGTGAACGTACAAATGACACCCTAACTGAATCTACGATAAAAATAGGAAAATAAGAATATAATCAAATAGTACCAGAAACAATAACTAACATTAGGAAAACAGAGTTATATAGGAAAAAAGGAAGACTACAGTGATAATCATTATGACTACATAATGACAAGGAAGACATCACCAAAAACACACAAAAAATTCAAAAATATAATCACATCCCAAGAAAATATCATTCAGATTACACATGTACAATCTCGAACTCCTACAGTCCTGAATTTCAAGCATTCTAAAATGATTAGCACATTTCTTCTTAAATACTGAGAATGATTTTTCACCTTTTATTTCCACTGGCAAACCATTCCAGGTTTTGACACCCTTAAAAAATATAGAGGATTGAGTTTTAGTTTTTCTGTATCTAGGTAATACATAGTCATTTCTATTACGTGTGCTATAACGGTGAACCTCCTCGTTAGCAGTCAATCTACCGGACAAGAACAAATTACAATCATGTGAATTAATAGTTTTATGCATAATTGTAGCTATTCTATGTTTATGTAATTGATCAAGAGTTAACAGTTTCATATCATCAAAATGTGGTTTAGTGTGTTCATTATAATTTAAAAATTTACTGCAACGTACTGATTTCTTTTGAAGAACAGTAATCTTGTTTGTCGAGTACGATGGAGCATCAAACCAAGTTTCAATAGAATACAAGATGTGTGGATGGATCCAATACATATACAACATACACAATACAAATTCCGAGACAAAGTATCGAATCTTATACAACAGTCCAAGACACTTAGAGATCTTAGATGCAATATGAGTCACATGGTGGGTAAACCCTAACTTACTATCCAATATAGTTCCAAGAAACTTGGACAGTTTCGATACTTCTGGTCAAATTTCTCGTGAGATAGGTGTCATGTCTGGTGGTACGGTGTCCCGGTTTACTGTTCCAGGTTAGTTCCAACAAGTTAGCTTGTTGAAAGAACCAAAAAGTGAGACTTGTGATTGGTCAAATGCATGTCGTTTGGTAGAATGATCTCTGGTCGAAAGTACATTTTAGTAATGAAAGAAAGTTAGATATCTTCGGTTCTAATAGGAAAGTACGCTTTAGATGCAAAGAAGGGGGAAGGTTATGTCTGAACTGCATCAAGAAAACAGTTTTGTTAGAAGCTGGAAGTTTAAAATTTTGGGGACCATTTCTTCTGCTAGATATGGTCCCATTGTTCGTCTGCATGGAGGAGTTAACGCAGAAGTACATAAATAGCTTCTTCGTCGCCATACTCTACCCTATCAACGGGCAGCAGACCTTCAACCTCCGATTTTCATGCAGAACAACATACCTTGCCTCACTGCTAAATAAGTTAGAACCTTTTCAGAAGTTGAATCTCTCTTTAATGATCTGGTCTCCTCAGAGCCCTTACCTCAATCAAATTGAGAACGTTTAAAAAATAATTAGATACCGTACTCAGAGAAGAAACCCAACAAATGTGGAAGAATTGTGAACATTACTGGAGGGTGAGTGCAAGAAGGATAATTATGTTGTAGAAGATATAATGAAATGATATAGCGAGGAATTATTCACAAAGTATAAAGTTAATTACTTTTATCCGAAAATATTTCAAGTTTTGTGTTGAGAGTTCCCTTATAATTTTGCCAGAGCTAAATTTATTGTCTAAATTGAGATATCGAACTATTAATAGAATATTAGTTTTAAACCTTTTAATTTCTATGAATACATATGAACCCTACATTAAATGCGTGCAAAATTTCAAGAATTGAAATCTATTAATCTATCTATTTGTTCGCTATTAATGATTTTGTTGCTATTAATGATTTTGTTGCTATTAATGATTTTGTTGCTATTAATGAACTTGTTCTCATTGACCTTATATTTTGGCCGCTACTGTAGTTACGTATATATGTATGCATGCGATAAATGAAATTACGAAGTCTTGAAATTGTTTCAGAACCTACCGAATTCAAATCGAATTAATATTTTAAGGATGGTATCAAAGTTATAATGTGAAATACTACGATTATACACAAATATGTATATAGGTTTATTTCATTTTTTAAGTAAATATTAAAAAAAAAATTATAGTCAGCTAATTTCTTCAACTGGTTTTAACTTTTTTGTTTTGCATGGTAGAAGAATTAAATAAAAACTAGATAAATAAATAAACCTCTGCCCGGAACTGCATATTAGAAATGCAAGCAATAAATTATAGAAGTGAAAGACATAACTAAATAATAGGAGTGCATACAAGTTTCACTAATTTGCTCTGTGAGTTACATTTGCTATCGTTTATTTCTTTCTTTCGGTTGCTGATGCATGAATTTTTTCAGTTCTGATTTCATTTGCGAATCGAAAACTAGTTACAGTTTTTATTGAATTATTTTTACCTTATGAATAAAATTCGTGAATTCTTCTTTATAAGCATGCAGTTATAAAATCTACGATGGCTAAAGCATAATAAAAGACAATTGAAGATGAATTCATATGTTCTGTCATGTGAAATGTATAGAGATTCGACCAGAGGTACTGTCGAATAAGTGTATAAAAATATTGGATATGATGTTGAAAAAAATAATTTTGTTGGGATAGTTACAAACTGCAGAAAGAGAACATTCCTAAATGGCCCCAAGACAATTGGACCCGCAGTCAATTGATCCCAGAACTATTGAGGCCCAAGACGATTGGGCTCAGAACATTTGAGTCCAGGACAATTGAGCTTAGGACAATTGAGCTTAGGAAAATTGACACCATAAAAAAATATGTAACAGCAGATGCAAAAAAAGAAGTGTTACTCTGTTTTGGTCTCCAATAAAGTTAATACCATATACTCTGATAAAACAGACTCACAAAATTAAGATTCAGCCTTTCTATAAAAAGCAATTAATACATAATATTTAACTCTTATTTAAGGGGACCGTCTCCCTCAAATCTGGAAGAAATCGAATTATTTCTTTTGCATAAAATGAAGTCTTATAGTCTCCCGGATAACGTGTTAAAATATTAGAGCTAAAAACAATCTAGAAGTGATTCAAAAACAGATGGACAATATTGTAAAATATACCTGTCAGGTCTGTCGAAATACTGTCAGCACAGGTACTGAGGGTTTATTTGGATCTCACATCAAATGATTTGTTGACTAGATGCATCAAAAAGAGGATACAACACCCAAACAAGAGTCCCGACGCTAATTTATGGAACCAGAATTATTTCAGTTAGGCAATTTTTTCCCCAAAAATTTCAGTAGGATGGTTCTCCTGAAAAGTACCTTTTTAGACTTCAAAAGGCATCAACTCCTACAGTTTTTGAGCTAGAGACATGATGGGGTTCATTTCATTTTCTTCATAAATAAATTTCTCACAAAGGTCAAGACAGATTTTTCAAATTTCCTAATGTGTGAGGAAGTATAATGAGACATATGAAAGAAAATCAATGTTTTTGAAAAATAATTAGAAAAAACTCCTTTACAATTTTTTTAGACGAAGTTGAAAAAAAACAGCTTTGTAACTTTATAGACAACTAAATTTTGAACAAGGTGAAACCAACAGTGTGTATCTAGCTCAAAAATTGTCTGAGTTGATGCCTTTTGAAAGTACCCCCCTATTTGAGGGTTTTTGGCGGTGGGGGTGAAGAGGGCAAAGACGAAAAAAAAAACTCCTAAATAAAAAGTACTTCATTTGAGTAGTTGCATTAATTTCAAATAAGTACATTAATTAATAAAGCTTTTTTTATTCTAGTGGCCCCTTAATGTTATAGTTAGGTTTATTTGGTGGATAGTTATGCCTATTTTCAAACTTGGTGTCTGAATGTCTACAACAGTGTCATGGAAGATCTGCATCGTCACACTAATGCAATTGAAGGGTGGTACAGAGCGATGCACAGTCTGCCTCAAAATCTTCACCTTACTATTTATTTTAATTTCAAACATATAAAGAATTATAAAGCAAAATCATGTTGGGATAAATTTAGACGTAAAACAATTTAAAATCTAGATTGCCCTATAAAAGTGAAGAATGTGCATGCGAGCAAATCAGGCCTTTTAACAATCGTCAAGCTTGTTAAAGATTCTAAGAAAAAAATTATTTTATATATGTATGTATGCATTGTTGTATTTCTGTACAAAAGCAAAATCTTAATAGTCTGTATCCGAGTCCGTGTTTTTCAGAGTCTACTTTATTAGCCTACTTTTTCTTTACTTTTTTGACCATTGTGTAACAAACTAACACCTCTTCATTGTGTCTGCTCTCACAATTTTTCATGTGCTCAATTGTCTTTGGGATTCAATTGTCCTGAGCTCAATTGTCTTGTTCCAACAGTCGGTGCTCTATACGAAATATCCCAAAAGGAATATTAAAAATAGCTTGAAGATATATAATTTTAATAGACAGTTTCCAAGTGTGAGGATAACCGTTAAACCATGCAAAGACCATTTACGATATTTTGTTCACAATTCTTTCAAATGTTTTCCTCAACTAATAACATACTCTTTATTTATTGCAGTGCCTGCATGCTCAATGTAACACAGTTTCAAGGGTTAACAAATGCATTGCACTAATTAACAACTAATGAAGACTATAGGCAGAAATAATTGTCACATCTCCGGTGTGATGTACTGGTGCCAGGTCAAAGGTCAGCGCTATATATACCGGCAGAGGGAAGCTAACAACTCATTTCGGACTGAACTTTCGAGTCACATTTGCTGGTGAGTGAATTAACTTAACCAAATCTCAAACTAGGAATATCTATTATCTATACACGCAGTAATTTCGAATACAGGCAGATCACGCTTGAAGTAGACCCCGCTTTTATAATAGGACGACTTAAAGCGATATTGAACCCGAACTTACTTTCATCAGCTGTACCGGAAAATTATTTTTAAACAATTTTATTTACATTGAAATATGGTTCATAGTACTACTGCACAATGGAAACGATCTTTGTTTTCTGCTAATAGAAAACGAAAAGATTGGAGTAACAATGCTAAATTTAAATCGGAGTCTCCCCCACTTTAAGATCAATTTCTAAGTTCTGCCTGAATGTGTTTTCGAATATGTGTTTTGACACTCCTCTGTGTTGTATATCATATGTCATGTAATTGACAGAATATTGATATCAAGTCAGAAAAAGTAATTTCATAAAATATTTGAATATGTTCATTGTTTTATGATCAAATGAAATTTTTCTGGACGTTTGCACTTTATTTATTTTGATGTTATAGATTAATATTGAAGTTGAAAATGAATCATAGTTTTGTTGAACTTTAGAGTTCTATTTTTCATGACTTGATAGAAAGTACTTCTTGCAAAACGCTAATTATTTGTTGTTTATTTACAATGTGCGCAGTAAAGGGTTCAGACTTCAAGTCAATACAATTTTTAATTAAATGATGTTACTATTAGTGATTTTTTTCAATAATTTTTAATAGCTCCCTAGATTTAAGAGATGCGGTTGAAATAATGGATTTATGCAGGGTTGTGATAATATGCTTTTAAAATTATAGATCCTGAAAATATTATAGACGGAGTGAGTATTAGTATTGAATCGTTTTAAACTAGCGGTATATAGTATTCGATACCATTTCATTCGGTTTCGTCTGTGATATCCTTAAGATCTATGATTTTAAATGCATATTGTCACAATTCTAGATATATGTATTTATAGCAGCAATGTCTTTAGTTAAATTCATATATTATTTTTGTATGCACTGAAAGTTGCTTCAGTATTTGAAATCTGTGAAACCTGTCATTCAAATATAAATTAATGAAACTACAGTTTTATTTATATTTCATATTGCTTCACAGGTTTAATTCTCCACCAACTCAAGAATCACTAAAATCAAAATGGCCACCGGAATCTCATTCAAGATGGCGACTACCTTGTCCACCATTTTGTTGGTGTCGCTGATGTCAGAGGTGATAGTGGGATCCACTTTGAGGAATAGTCACAGTGACTATCGTGTGTACTATCCCAATGAAGACAACAGGAGCATTGACTTCGACTGTAGGCACTATACCAACACTCTGGACTGCCACTGTACTGACGTCATCGAATGGAGTACAGGTGAGGTGTGACGTCACGCAGAGGGGCGATTGTGACGTCATGGAAATATTTGGATGTGGGGGAGATTTTGTCATCATTACATGAGTGATTGTCGAAAAGAAGTACAGAAAACTCTAAGTCAAATGCTTTTTTCGACTACTAAAACTAATTCAGTTAATATTGCAGTGCATTCACTCAATGGCTTCTTAATCATAGCCTGGAAATTCATACCCCTCTCCGATAATTATAGAAAACAATAGAAGCATTTTTAGACTTGGAATCTGTGAAATTATTGCTTTACCAGCGGATCATTTTGGCTCCTGCGCTATTTTCAGCCTCCGTCATCGGATGGGTAGTTTTTTGCGATCGGGAAGGTTTCTTACATTTTATAAATAAGTTTGTTACAGCACAAATTGGAAAGACATTTTCCTAAAGTATATTCCAATTACCAATGAATTCACGAGGATATTTTATATTAAAAATGAATTAGTTACGTTAACGTGATAAATGATATATTATGTTGATTCTAATAGTACAAATTCATACTTAGTTGCAGTTCAGAAAATAGAGAAAGACTATTTGCATTTCAGTATTTTTTCTCAATTTGATTTTCTTTATAAGTTTGCTTTTGTTTCAGAATTCACAATTGCTCCAAATTCAAGACAGGTCAGTATTAAATAGTGGAAAAAATAGTTTGTAAGTTTGACTGAAAGTTAACCAAACCAATCTGGTAATCACCTCGTTGATAATCTTTTCTTCGGCTATCCACTATACACATCATCTCATTGCTTATACTCTCTGATTATTTCTCTTTGCTTATATCCTATTCTTTATTTTCACCCTATTATAACAGTGATTCTACTTTGCCTTATATTAACATTAATTTCCCCCCCCCCCCCCACCCCAGCCCATTGACTTCGAGATCAGGAGCCAGTCCCCCATTTCTTACGCCTGCTGCCGCAAGAGGCGCTGCGACATGGCGCAACTGGTGCAGATCTGTCAGTGGTACATCTTCAACAATATGACGGGGCCCTGCTTCGCTCCCAGCACCCAGTAGCGGCTCCCAGATGTGGACGCTTTGGGTCAAATGGATAGAGTGGATTTGGAGGCTAAATGGACAAACACAGCTGCTATTTCTGAATTTTAATTTTATTATTTTCAAATTATCCAAAAAATTATTTGCTATTATTTGAATCTATAGATGCCTCATTTAATATTTCACTATTATGATTTGATGAAATTGAATTTAATTAAATAAATATAATTCCTCTTATATGTTTTTTCAAATTATCAAATGTGAATATATTTAATTAATAAGCATGAGTTTAACTTCTGATTCGGAGCAAAAGGCCAATTACCTCAAATTAAATTAAATACAAGGGAGTGTAAAAAGCAGTCAGAAAGAAAAGTGGCTCCTTGAGCAAAGTCACCTACCACCGAAATTATGAATTCATTGGAAAAGTTTAATAACCTTATATATTAAATTGAAACAATTAGTCATTTTCAAAATAAATATACTAAAATGATTGGTATACATTCGTGCTGACAATACAATTGTAAGCGATTTAAATAAAGTCACCTATAAAAGAGAATAAAATAATACTGTCTTGTAAATAAACTGTTCATAACATATATTATATACAAAAAACAATTGAAATAATGTAAATTAATTAGGAGAACATCCTTAAAGTGATATAAAAATAATCATAAAAATAGAATACGGGAAATAATAACTGATATTGAATTGCGATATAATTTTTAAAACCAGAAAAAAATTTAAAAATAAATACCAGTTATATTTTTTAATAGAATATCAGATAAATTCACCACATTTATAAAGTGATCTATATACAATACTTTAGAAACCTATAATACAAAAAAATATGAAGGAATTTAAAAAAACAGACATGTCTAGAAATGTGAAAAATCTCCTGCCACCATTAGTTTGTGAAGCTCACGAATGCAGAAAAGCTACTCCCTGAATACAGTTACTAGAAATAGAGTTCTCCTAAAAAGAATTCTTACACAACTAAAATCAAGACAAAATATGAATAGTGAAATAACTTATTGAACTAAACTTTGACCTATAGTTTAGGCCCACATTATCACAGAGAGCTTATCAACTAATATTCAATAAAATAATACAGGCCGATGCCATAGAAACGATTCTAATACAAATTTAAAACTTCCAAGTAAAAAAAAAACGCTCGAAAACTCAGTTCAGTATACATTTTGTCACTATCGAAAGTAAAATAAACAGAGATAGAAGAGTACTTTCGGTGGTAAAAATCTATCAAACGCTACACTTACATTGAAAATAATGATTAGGTACTATTAATAATTCGATGTACCTGACTGTCTAGGTAAATTCAGTGCTTAATACTAACCAATGAAGGAAAAGTTCTCAATATACACGACTTATCACAATGGTGAAATACTGGCGAAGATCAGTTAAAATACTTTCAAACCTAAACCTACTTCTCCTGGCATATCTTTCAAAATATATCGCCAATGGAGTTAAAGTACAATATCTATATATTTAAAGTACAATATTTATATATTTCACGTTAACTGAACTGTGATTTGTGTTTTTAGTTCAAAATTCATTGAGTTTTAAGTCATAGAGGTAAATTAAAAGTAGTCTCATCACTCCCAGCTGCTTGTGATGCAGTCTCATCACTCCCAGCTGCTTGTGATGCAGTCCTCATCACTCCCAGCTGCTTGTGATGCAGTCCTCATCACTCCCAGCTATTTTCAGTGCATTTTCTTTGTCTAAACTGTCCATTTTCTCGGATCCATTTGTTGCTCACTGAAATGGAGAGATAATAAATCTTATGATATAATTATAAACAATAAATAAATTAAACTGCAATACGAGATATGTTTAACATTTTTTTTCAATTGAAAGATGATTAAAGATAACTTTGACTAGTTTCAATTATTTGACTGGTAGGTATTGGACCTTCATTTCGTTAATTAACAATGCTAAATCCCTCACCCCACTTGGACCCGTGGACCACTGGGCAGCCCCCATGCAGTGTGTGAGGGTTCTCAGTGCCGGACCGTTTGAGGTTGAACCAGAAAGCAGCTGAACCTTTGGTGGGCCAAACGGCAGTACCCAGTCTGGGAAAAGCTGTGGCTCCTCCTCTAACCACATCATTTAGCTGCAACAACATGGGAGAATTAATAAAATTAGGAATACAATTTTTTTAAATGAATAAAAAAAATTTATTTCAAAAAATGAGTCATTGAAAAAATGAATAAACTTAAAGGTCCCCTCCAACAAATTTTTTTATTGCTTAAATCAACGATGCTAATGTTTCTTATCATTTTACTGCAAACCCCCATAATATTTGATAGCATATTTTTAATTTTATATGCTTTTAAAGATTTTTATAATCCAAACTCTACAAAACCTACTTACTTCCGATTTTCTAATATCAGTCTGAAGAAATAGAATGTACACCATTTGTTTTGATTGTCAACTAGGTATTTGGCTTAATAAATCTATTTATTATTCGTTTAATGGTTTAAATTTTTATAAACTTAATATAAAAACGTTTATATACTTTTAGAAACAATTAATATCTCAAAAGAAGCCAAAAACGCATAGTTTGTTTAAAAATCTAAATTTACAATCAAAACAAATAGTGTACAATCTTCTTTCTCAGCGTCAAGTTGGAGATTCGCTCGATTGTTGCTCACAGAGTATTAAAAAACTTTAAAAGCATATAATAAAATATATACTGAACCGAATTATATGCGGTTTGCGGAATAATGATCGTAGACCTTAGTTCTATAATATTATGTAATAAACTCTTTTTTTCCCCGGAGCCTGGAGAGGACCTCTAAGAAAAAATGAATAAAATTTGAAAAAAAAATGAATGAATAAAAAGAAATAAAAAAATAAAAAACAGGAAATGAATAAAAACATACGTAAAAGTTAGTTAAAATTCATGAAAAGTTAGAATTTTGAGTAGAAAATTAAAGCTACTTTTCAACTGCTCTCTAAAATATTTGGATGAGTCTAAGAAACAAAGAGTGTCTGTTAACCCCACTAAGTACACTCACATAAAACATGAAGGTGGCAATTCGGTCACCTATTTCCAGCTCTCGTTGGTTGTAATTCATTAGCTGTGAACAAAATAATATACATAAAGAACATAATTTGTACAGAATCTTATGCTGGATGAAAATAGTTTGAGAATGACTGCTGTATGGGGTGGAAGACTTCCTTCGAAGTATTGGAAAATTCGAACAAGCGGAAGTTTAAAAAAACAAAGTTATCAATTCTATCTCGACAATAATATCAAATTAGTAAAAAAAATGCTCTCAGAAATTTAGATGGAAGTAATGAATACATAGAACAAACAAATATTCTATTTATTTGACTTGATATATCTTTTTAAATACTATTTTATCGTCATTTTCTTATTTTTGATTCGTTACAGCTAGTTTCTTTGCTTGTCTCACCATCTCGTCTCCCTTGCCCCGGAAGAGGTAGTCGTGGTGTGGATTGTAGTGCCCACCAATGCCGTAGTTAGCGACCTGGAGCATCTCTGAGTCCCCATCACCAGAAGTGGAGAGCCCCGTTAGGTACTCTATCCTTCGGGACAAACTACTGACGAAGGAGTACTGTGAATCAGCCAGCCATGCAGTCTGAAACAGAAATAACTATTACATGGAATTGAATATTTGGATATCATAGTAAAATAAATTTTTGTGGTAATTTAGTAATCTATCATATAGGAATATATCTGTAACCAATCAGTTGGATTAATTCTTTGAAATCTTGGTAAGTACATATGATAAAAAATAAAAAATTCGAAAGTTGCATTCTTAAATACTTTCAAAGTGTGATTGATTGTTTAAATGATCAAGTAGGTAGATACAGCATCGTAATTAATCTAGCAAATCCAGTGACTAGTAAACTAGCAGGACTTTCTCGTAATCTAGAACCTTCTTTCCTAACTACGAGTTCTATCTCACCTTAGATGTTCTGGTGTCACTAATCATATGGTCTCCTCCATTTTCATTGCTCACTTTGGCTCGCGATAACTAAAAGGTAGACAAGAATAAGTAAATAATTCTACCAAAAGAGTGACTGAATCTCACTAATAAGTAAATCTAAACAATGAGTATTAATGAAGCTCGATGACCCAAAGGAGGGATCGACTTTCTATTTCAAAGTCAAAGACATTAACAAATCACTCTAAATATGAAATACTAAAGGGCCGTACACACGTAGGGTTTTTTAAGTCTTTCCACCAGACTTTTTGCTAAGCTCCTCCTACTGTTTCCACGAGAATATAAGAAAAACTATAGAATTATTATTTATTTTAGTTGGTATCCATGATACATGCAGGTATACCAACTAAAATAAATAATAATTAAATCGTTTTTCTTAAACTTTCGTGGAAAAAGTAGGTGAAACTTGGCAAAAAGTCTAGTGGAAAGACTTAAAAAACCCTACGTGTGTACGGCCCTTTAGAAAACTCTCCATTAGACTATTTCTCATACTATCATTGAATGTTACAGTATTCCTCACCACAGGGTAGGCTAGTCTCTTCATCTCCTCTATTTCTCTCGAGGTGAGCACATCATGGAAAGAGAGAAGACCTGCACCACTGAGGTGATGCTCTTCCACTTTAGCAGGCATTAGGTAGAGGTAGGGGGCATTGCGGTGGTCAAGGCGACAATGTAACTTAGCCTCTTCCAATGGGTCCTGGCAAAAAAGAATGCGAGTATTTTATTTAGAAATAGTACATCTGAAATAAATACTAATTCCAGTAGAATTTTTCTATAGTGAATGTAGATCCCTGAGTAAGGACCTACCTCAATCAGAGAACAATTTTTTTTAGTCTGCCATAAAACGGCAATTAGTTTTCTATAACTAATGCCCTTTTATGGTAGACTAATGAATTTTTATCACTGTTCGGGATAGTTCCTTACTTAGGACTATACAGTCACTATAGCGAAGATCCACTGCAATAAGTAATTGCATAGATAATATTTTTCAAGTGAATTAATAAATATCTAATTTAGTAGTCTAAGTTTCTAAGAAGTAGAATAAGTATACATATGTTGTTCTATTAATCTATAACTTATTTAGTTTTTAAATGTGTTTCATTACCATTATTTTCTTCCCTCTGCATAAATTTTGGAAGTTTTTCAAGTCGTTGTGTGGGCTGTTATAGAACAATCCGTCATTTGGATCTTGAATTGTATCTGGTAGTGGTAATAGTTCAGTCTCCCTGGTAAGTTCACTGGGCTCTTCGTTTTCTAAATTATTTTCTTCGTTTTCTGTGGCTTCATTTGAGGCGGTACTATTGTGTTGAACTTTACCCTGACCATCATTATTTTGACTTCTTGCTGCGGTTTCTTGCTGTAACGAATTAAAATACATTTTAATTATAATAAAAATGATAAATTACTGGATATACAGATCTGGAAATCATTATAATATAATCACCATTTGGATTGCTGTGTTGAGGAACTGCATCACCTGCTCCTGACTTATTGTTTGGTTACCCTCTAAACCTGCTAGAGTGTACGCCTGTCCAAACCAATCTATTGACTGACTGTACAGGCCTATGTTGAAGGAGTGCTTGCCCATGTACAGGCAGTCCTGAGCACTCAGACCTGAGAAATAGAAAATTGTCAAAAAACAATGAAAGATATTAGTTATTAGCTAATGCATCAAATGATAACAAATAAGACCCTATGTCTCACCAGTAGCACTTTGTATGCCCAAAATGTCACCATTTATAGTTGCTGTAGTGTTCAATCTGTAAAATTTACAGGAAATATATTATATATATTTTTCTATTTATTCAAACGATATCAATGAAAATAATTTTGTCCACTATTTATTTACATATTTTATGTATAATAACTGAACCATCTACAAATCTATATAAAATTAAATTCAAGTTTGTTAATGTATTCCTTTTCTCACCCATAAACTTCGTGTAATCTGACCAAGGCCTGGGCAGCTCCTTGAAGATCCTCATCCCCCGGCACTGTCTGGGTGGGACTAAGTCGGCCCCCTTCACCAAAAAGGGCAAGTAGAACCCCTGCAGAAAGTAAAGATATTAATTAAATAAGACCTTAATCAAAAAAAAGTGACAACGCAATTAAATGGTGTCAATCGACGTTATCAAATCTTGACAATATATTATTTTCCTTATTAACTAATGCATGCCTTCAATGACTCACCATCCCACTCCTTCTTGACTACAGTTGAGTCAATGACTCACCATTCCACTCCTCCTTGACTACAGTTTAGTCAATGACTCACCATCCCACTCCTCCTTGACTACAGTTGAGTCAATGACTCACCATCCCACTCCTCCTTCACTACAGTTGAGTCAATGACTCACCATCCCACTCCTCCTTCACTACAGTTGAGTCAATGACTCACCATCCCACTCCTCCTTCACTACAGTTTAGTCAATGACTCACCATCCCACTCCTCCTTCACTACAGTTGAGTCAATGACTCACTATCCCACTCCTCCTTCACTACAGTTGAGTCAATGACTCACTATCCCACTCCTCCTTCACTACAGTTGAGTCAATGACTCACCATCCCACTCCTCCTTCACTACAGTTGAGTCAATGACTCACCATCCCACTCCTCCTTCACTACAGTTGAGTCAATGACTCACCATCCCACTCCTCCTTCACTACAGTTGAGTCAATGTGTTTCCAGTACACGGTGAGTCTTTTCATGAGGTGGAAGGTGTGGAGGGGGTTACCGGACACCAGGTCAAAAGCAGACCCACTCTCTCCATCCATCGTCGGAGTCGAAAACTGAGGACAGAATTAATGGTCAGAATTAGAAATGAATTAAAATATCCTGAGAAATATTTAAATTCTTCATGTTTTCAAAATTTAAGAATTTTCCTTACACTTTAGTTTTCTATAAATATGGCATCCTATAGATTTCTAAAGTCTAACATATACTCTATTGTTTATAATTCTTTTTTACCTGTGACATCGAGTGGTGGAAGTTGTCATGTTGCTCATTTCCCTCCAAAAGAGATGGGAACCCCCCACTGTCAGCATTTCCCCCCGGTCCTATCCCCCCAATGCCATAATAAGCATTGGCCAAATCGTACTTCACCGCTTCGTACTCTTCCAAATATCTAAAAAGAAAATAACACATTACAATTATACGAAAATAAACAGGTTCGTATTTTTCTGAAATAACTTTATATTTTATAAAACACGTTTGCGTTCTACTTTTACGAATTTAAATAATCCTAAATGCTGCGAGTGTCGGTACGCATTCTAATTACCAAGCACTGTCTAGAATGATTAAATGACCAATATAACACCTATCAATCAGTGACCAACGAAAATGAAGAAAATGGTGGAAAAGACAACACCTGCAATTAATTAACTCGAGGCGATGTTGCACACAAAGGACTGACAACAACCAAGGTACAAGGTACCGTTAACGTTAATAGTCTCGAATTAACCGAAACCTTTACACGAGGGCCTAAAAATGAAACTCTGTTAACGTTTTTTCACACGGTAATTTGAGACCATTATAACCGATTGAAAAATAAGATCAAATTAGGGAGGAAATGAGTCAACAGGTACAATTTGTAGGCCCAATTTGGGGATCAAGAAATTAACCCCCAATAGCTTCGCTTCGGGTCATTAAACGGGTTATTGGCTTCGAAATTCATCCGTCATTTAGTTTCGGACAAATTATAATTATTATACAAACAGAGAAAGGATTAATTCAATCAAATTATATAGGATTTGTTTTGACTGATTTGTATGGTTTAATTTTGCCCCTATCTACGTGGTGAGTTGCAGGTACTACTTAAAATGAGTTTAATTGACGTGTGTTAAAACAACACAGTCACTTCGACTCACACATACACTTAAAAACAGTAGCGCCAACTCGCATAGTAAGTTAATTTATACACCAGATTAATTGGATTAACGTTTTTTTGTGAGTTACTACAATGCACTCAGTCATAGTTGTTTCAACATACTTTAAAATTCTCATAAAGTAACTACTCTCATAGTCAGTTAATTCAATCCATAAACTGAATTGAATTAACTATGTTTGATGATACACCACGTCATAGTTGTTTTAACACACATGAAAACATGAGTCTAACCAACTCACGTAATAAATTGATTCAAAGCATAAATTGATGACCCATTAAATATGAGTAAACTTTTTCTGTGTAGTTTTCGATCACTTATTACAGCTCGAAATATAATTAGATAGTTTCATCTCTATTGAATATATTAGTTGGGCAGTTTATTTGTAATTGTCCGTTAAAAATTAATTAGAAAATTAATCTTAACGATTTGATATTTTCAAACAAGTTGCATTTCCTTACACAGTTGTTAATGAAATGACTGTAAAATGGTAACTCCAGAGACTAATTAATTGTAATTTTATCAGGGAGAATTTTTTTTAAATAATTTTTAAAATTTGTTATCAATAAGATTTAACGAAAGAATTGATATAAAAATGTTATAATATGCGCTATGATTTAATACAATATACGTATTTTATCATAATATTGCCAAAAAATAGAAGTGAGAGTTTTATAAAGAAGATAATTTAATTTAATTCAAAGAGATAGGTATACCGTAGTGTAAACAAAGTGCAGTTAACTAGCGACAGTCGGGTGTTAACCTTTACGCTTGGTAAACCAAAGTAAACAAATCTCTAAAGAGTAAACTTTATAAAACAGTCGAAACAAAAGAAACAAACAGATGATGAACATCTTCTGCATGTGTAAATATATCATACATAGCTTCAAGCTTCCTTGTAAATAATACTCCATCATTAAAAAATTTAAACTGCATTGATTTGATTTTTTTTCCTGCCTGAGAAGTTCCTATATGGAACTTCATATAGTCTTTGATTTTGATAACTGTTTAATTTACTTAATTTGAAGTAAAAATTCGCAAATGTATCCATGTGATCCTTTTTTTTAAATGACGAATTGAAATAATTTAAATGGTTAGCATAGCTATTTAAAGCAGACTATAATGATTAAAGCTAAAATCTTTTTTCTCCACATAACCACTTCCTCCCCTGCCTTATCTAACATCCTATCTTTACATTCTGCACCAGGCGTTCATCCTAACAGTATGCAACCAGTAATTATTCACAATGAAATGGTAGAACGTGCTTCTGCAGACTGTTTAGACTGTGCACACACTGTTTTGCCGTTACACAGGCTAGCAATGACAAAGGGTACAGTACTGGAAAAAATAAGAGTCAAGTTGACTCAAAATTTGAGTATTCAGCTTGTACCAAAACCGGCTAAACAAAGTGAGTCAACTTGACTCATCCCAATATTTTACTCAAAAAAAAGAGTCATATTGACTCAGGTAGAGTCAATCAAGAAAAAAGACTCAACTATTGGAGTTTTGCAGCCTTGACTCAATAGTTTAGTCAGGTTGACTCGTAATTTTAGTCAGTGGTGAAATTTTAGTAGCTTAAACTTTCTATATAATTTGACCAGTTGTATAATTTGATTAATTTAATTAATCCCGCACGTATTGCAATCAAAGCAAAAGAAGCAAGCGTCTCATCGAAGAAGCATTGCTGGTCGTTGCACTGCAGTTAAAATTATCTTAATTGTGGGATTTTCCTATGAATAAAGAGCTTCAGACTTAACAGATTTACTCATTGAATAGGTACAGTTTGTCCTCAGAATTACGTGAGAAAGATAGGTAAGAGTCAATGATTTATATTGAACCTAATGAATATAATTTATTCACTTATTTTTTGAAGAATTCAGGAAGTTGGATAAATTTTGATGTAAAATATATTAATAATGGATATAAATCATTACGAAGCCTCACCATTTGATATTTGAAAGACAAATATAGAAAAGGAGATGGGGTAAATTACGAATTATCGGTCAGTTTCACATCTTCGGTCAGATAAGAAAAACGATATTATAATTGATACCTGCAAGTATCATGGATACCAGTAAAAATAAAAATAAAATAATTATTATATCGTTTTTTCTTATATGACCGAAGATGTGAAACTGACCGAAAATTCGTAACTTACCCTATCTAGCAATAATTGTGAGTCAAAGTGCTAGATAGACCCTTTACTTGCAGATAATTGTAGCTTGATTTTACGTTACTAAAGTTAAGGATCCAAGTCGTAGATAGACCCTTTACCCAACATAATAAACAACCAAGGAATTTAAATTGTGTTATTTAAATTGATGTTAGTTTTACAAATTTAAGGCCTTTTTTTACATATATGTATACCCATCGTGTTATATATTGTATTGGATTTTGATACATGATTAAATTAATTACTTGTTAATGGCCGAGTTGAAAGAACATTTAGAACGTATCTCTTACTGCTGGCGTAACTTATAAAATATTCTCTATGGGATAACTTATACATTTCTATTCATATAAATACTATGTAATAAATATACATTTTTTATATTATATGTTTCTAAAGGATTATTGGTACGTGCTTTCATGCAACTGTGTAGAAGTAACTTATATTATTTATACGGAATAGGCAGTTTAAACTTGAAAATGATACCAAATGTTAATCATAATGTTAATTATGAGAAAATAAGTATTTCATTTTATATTCACTATATTTAACATTTGAATTAAATAGAGGAAATATTTACGCATTAATGTGCAAAAAAATAATTACTATAATTTATATTGCGAGACGGATGGGCGTGTCAGCGTGAAGGTAGAGTGAGTGAAGGTAGAGTGAGTGAAGGTAAGTGAGTGAAGGTAGAGTGAGTGAAGGTAAGTGAGTGAAGGTAGAGTGAGTGAAGGTAGAGTGAGTGAAGGTAGAGTGAGTGAAGGTAGAGTGAGTGAAGGTAGAGTGAGTGAAGGTAGAGTGAGTGAAGGTAGAGTGAGTGAAGGTAGAGTGAGTGAAGGTAGAGTGAGTGAAGGTAGAGTGAGTGAAGGTAGAGTGAGTGAAGGTAGAGTGAGTGAAGGTAGAGTGAGTGAAGGTAGAGTGAGTGAAGGTAGAGTGAGTGAAGGTAGAGTGAGTGAAGGTAGAGTGAGTTAAGGTAGAGTGAGTGAAGGTAGAGTGAGTGAAGGTAGAGTGAGTGAAGGTAGAGTGAGTGAAGGTAGAGTGAGTGAAGGTAGAGTGAGTGAAGGTAGAGTGAGTGAAGGTAGAGTGAGTGAAGGTAGAGTGAGTGAAGGTAGAGTGAGTGAAGGTAGAGTGAGTGAAGGTACAGTGAGTGAAGGTACAGTGAGTGAAGGTACAGTGAGTGAAGGTACAGTGAGTGAAGGTACAGTGAGTGAAGGTACAGTGAGTGAAGGTAGAGTGAGAGATGTTAAATGTAAGTACATGTTATTAAACATAAAGTTCTTACTCTATAAGCTACATTATCATTGTAAGGAACTATTAAATATACTTCGAATTAAGAAAGTTTTTTACTAACATGACTCATAACTAAAATTGATTCTCTTTTTTATGTAATTAACCAGTGAATTAATTTACTGTGATCACGCAGACCAAACTTTCTCCTTCCTTTATTTCCATGCGTGTCTTTTCAGAGGAGTAGAATGACGTACTATCGTGTAAAATAGGTAAACAGTTATTATAACAGGAAAACAGGAACGCTATTACGGGAAATTAATGTAAATACAAGTCAATTATATATTTTTAACTGAATTTATTATTTCTAGCACGAGTCTATATGCAGTTTACTGTCTATTTGATTTTAATAAGAATTCATAGAATATTGTTTGGTAAAAATTAATGCAAGTCAAGGAAAATCAACCGAAGTGCATTTTTTGTCAAGAGATTGTAAAAAGAGGACAACCCCTAGCGCATGGGTAATGAAAGTTCTCTTCATGCTTCACGCTATCTTGGTGATGGTAGCGTGATAGGGAGAGTGATAGTGAGTTATGGAGAGTGATAGTGTAATAATGTCATGTGAATTAGATAGTAACCTACGCTCTAATTAAATTCTAATTACATTTCTTAGTCTAGTTTCTAAATACCAATATATATAATTTTATAAATATATTTACGTTGACAACAATAAAAAAGCAGTTACAGACTACAGAGAGATAGACAGTAGTAATGATTTAAATTTAAATGCTATTTAATTAATTATAACTAGTTATTTCCATCGCAGATATATTCTACAAACCAAATTCATCGAATTACCTTTCAATCGCAGTCGACATTTAGAGTTACATTCCTAAATGTTTATCAAGCTTATAAAGTTTCTCTGCAGCTTTCTCATCGTGTCCCCAACTTTACAGATGTAATGTGTCCTAAATTATCTTCAGTCAAAGCGCTCATCTGCAATTACTTTATCACCTCACGACCCACCTGAACATGTCAAAATGTCTTCCAACACTAAAAAGAAAACATTTCAGTTGGAGACACTCAGGTGTTTCTCTGATGGTGACAAAAGAGTCACTTAATCGTTCCTTTCCATAATCTATAATTTTGATTTTTTTTTTATATATAATTTTCCATCTCATTATTTTGCAAGTGTTTCAGTGCGATGCACTTTAGTGTCTCAACATTCCAATGAAATGCACTTAGAATAAGTCTACTAAAATTAACAGATGTTTAGAGACACTAAAGTGCATCGCACTGAAAAACGTACGGTTCTTAAAATAAATAACGATATCAAAATTAAAGTAGGTACACTTAAATGTCTAAGATTATAGGGTAACCGTGTAACACTAGTGGACGTATCAGATACATTCGAGTCCTAGATTATCATCTATTATTTGGTGACCTACAAGACTTGATTGTAACCTAGAAAGTCTTACGGGGGAGGAGATTTAATAACACGACTGTTATTGCATTGACGTGAGTCTATGTACACGTACAGCAACTTATAATTTAAAAAGTTAAACCATTGGTAAAAAAATGGATCGAAATATAATGAAAATTTGATAATCATCTATAATATTTTAAAAATTGATATCGTGATAAAAATTTGATCTTCGATATAAATTATTAATTAATATCGTACAAGGCATTTGCCATCACTTTCTAGCTGTAATTCTTTAGCTATAACCGTCACTGACGTGTTTCACGTCTCCACAAGCGTTACCAATGGATAATAACTAAATGTTACACTGTACAGGTAAATGAAATGGTAGAGTGATTAAATAATATTTAGGAATGCATCTGAGACGGTGGCGGAAATTCAGTCAGGAAACAAACTTTCAAAGAATCTACCGCAATTAACAGGTTGCTGTTCTTATAGAATTCACAGAGTATAGAGGAAGTAGAAGTTTCTTTTAACACTGTAGAATGTAGGTAATTAAGCTTTGAATGAGGTGTAGAACAGTGATGTGGTTTGCAGTGCGGGCTCATTTATCGTTAATTACGAATTTCATGGCGAGTGGACTGGTATTCGGCTGTAGTTTAAACTAAGTTTATATATAGATACAAAGTCATCTTTATAACTAAAACTATAGTTGAATACTCTGATTGTTTAAAATTGAGTTTTCATATTTAACTTATCATTTCATAAAATATTGTAGAAATGAATAAATTACAAATTACTATAATTCGTGAATGCATTCATAATCTAACTTAGCTACGTGAGAGTTCAGTTACAGCGTTCCAAGAGGAAGCGTAATTCTGTATCGCCATCATGCAGAACTGATAACGTTATGTGATAGGTAACACAACACACCTACTTTTATTGCCTAGAAACAAAGATAACTATTGACTATAAAGCTTACGTCAGTGTTGTCATCACACTTTTATATGCATTGAGATGTTTGCATAGTGTGATGATAAACTGTAGACAATTTTCCATTACTATATTATCTATACATTGCATATATTGAAAAGAATGGCATATAATATATAACTTTTCATTTGTTCTAATTTTAACTCTTTAATTCACAACGCATAACACATTCAGAGGCTATCACAACTGACCCAGTGTAATGCCACAGGGGTCAGTTGGCTCACCCCTCTTGTTTTTGCTATTCAAAAACCTTCCCTACAAAGTTGGCTTGTAACGGTGTGGTGAATAAGAGTTAAATGATGACCATGTCAAGTACTGCTCGTTAAAGTATTCTGTAACTCATGTCATTGTGTAGGTTGTTCTAGATTATATGCCATTAATTAAAATTTGAAATGTAAATGAGAACTATCTCTTAAAATGGCCTAACCTCGATCAGTACAATGAAATGGACATAATATGCTTCGATCAACAAAAAATTACAGTTTTGCAGTGAATTTAAACATTTAATTTCAGTTCCCAGTAAATAATGTCAACAATGAAGTTCACAAAGTTGACAAAAATCTATAAAAAGTCTATTTAAGAACTTCATAGTAACTACATTTGGCTGAATGTACAGATATATGTAAAATAATAGATACGTTTACACGATTAATGCAACTTATTTACCATCGTTCGTACCTATTCAGTACCTGTACAACTGCAACTCACCTTCGTATTCTGCCAAGTCTGGTCTCCTCTTTAACTAAATATTTGCTCAGGGCATCCACCAGATTGCTCTCCAGCCTGAAGACGCGCTTGACATCGTGGGTGGAGGTGAAGATCTCCCCCAGTGTAGTGGTGATGATGAAAGTGGTGAGGGTGAGCAGAATAGGCACTCTAGTGGATAACATTGTTAGGACCTGAAAGAAAAACTATAATTAGTTATGTTAATTAGATTACATCAGAAGAAAATGGATAGAATTAGAAATCAATATAATTAGAAATCAGTAATTTAGAAATAGTGGGATTTGGATTATCACAAATAATATTAATAATTAATTAACAGCAGTAATTTTGGAACAAAGATTTCTATTTAATAAAGTGTAATTACAAATAATAAATGATGAAATAGCAATTGCTGTGAATAAACCCTGACCTATTTAAATGATGTGGAATTGTTAAATTAAATCCTAAAGTCAGAGGCTGAAATGGCAAAGACATTTGCGATGCTGCGTACAAATGTTGACCGAATGTCTCTCCTCAAACAGAAATGTCTCTTATAGATACATTCTACGTCTCTCCTTTAAAGGGAGAGATATGAAAGAAACGTGAGAAGGTAGAGGATATGGAGACAATAACAATTGGAAAATTATTATCTTTATTACGCATTCCTTAGATTCTTCGGACTGACAAAATAATTCAGTAAATTCTGCGAATTTTTTTTTATCGAATTTAATGTCATAATCTAAACATTTCTTCATGATCAGGGCAGGTAAAACATTAACAGACATTGACTGTACAGTGGTAGAGTCTTCATTAACATTTTGGTTCATTAAAATCATTGTGCAACAGCTTGGACAAACATGTAAGTTTACCTGACACTATTTTTGTTTGTCTTGGGAGAACGAAAAATAATTTGACTGGTTGTTTTTTTCTTAATGAACTTTTGAATTTTCAGTGTGTATTATTTGCCAAGACGCATTATTAATATCAATTTAAAGTATTTGAATGATACGATATATTAAACACAAAGCATTAAATAATGAAGCATTGAACTAAAAAGAATAGAGCAGGAACTAAATATATTACACAAATATAATAAACATGGAAAAGAATCTTTAAATGTACATTAATTTTTAACGAAAACATTAATAGTTACAATTAGAGTGAGAAACGCAGCATAAAACCTTTTGATAGAAGTTCTAAGTTTATAGAAAATAGTTTGATGCTATTTAGAGATCATAAAAAACTTATAAATTAATAGTTATCAATATATGTACTTACAAACTTATCATTTAACAAAATTCTAGCTTTAAAAACAATCTTTATTTAGTCAGAATTGGATTGAAAAGTCAAAATTACTAAGTAATTTTGTCGAAATCTAGAAACTTGTAATTTTCAGTTATTTCATATAAACTAACTAGACTAACGAATCTAAGATATCAACTATATTACTTTTGCAATAACTCATTAATTTTCATTACAAGGAGAGTCCCTTTCTAAATCATTTATGTTTTTAGTAAACCATATGCCGTTACCAGTCATCCTAGCGCTTTCTACGCTCTGTACGGACTCTGTGACGGACAACTGTAAACAACACTGGCCTTTCTACTACTAACGCAACAAATGACGCTAATAACAAACTGATAAAATAAGGCCTTTTTCTATAGTTAAATTTTAACATATTTCATATGTTATTTTTAATTTTATAAGAAAATTTTATTTTTATTTTTTTATTAAGGGGTTTAACATCTACTTTGGAATCAAAGGCAACATAAAGATACAAAATATGATAAAAGTCTTAAGGGCCGTACACACGCAGTGTTTTTTAAGTCTTAAATCGTATAAATATTAGTTGGTATCCATGATACCGTTACGTACCATGGATACCAACTAATATTTATACGATTTATATCATTTTTTCTTATAATATTGTTGAAAAAGTAGGAGGAGCTTAGCAAAAAGTCTGTTGGAAAGACTTAAAAACCCTGCGTGTGTACGGTCCTTTATAGGGTAACGACTCAATTACCGATCGCTTTCACACGCTATGGGAAAAAGTAAAGGAATATTTTTAAATAAATTATATGAGATTATCATGAGAAAATATTAAATAGCGCTATATTATATATTAAATAAAGTTGTCATTTTGTAATTTAACTAGAATCAATAACATAGGTTTATGATTAATAGTGAGAAAATTATCAATTTTATTTCTGATTATATTGTACTATTATAAATTAATAACTATTAATTTAAATTTGAATAGAAATTATTGAATCAATTGTAAGTGATGATTTGCATAAATTTAATCCTTGGCTCGCCCTCTTTAATGTGTTTCTTTAATCCCTGTGCACGTGTTTCTTTAATCCCTGTGCACGTGTTTCTTTAATACCTGTGTACGTGTTTCTTTAATACCTGTGTACGTGTTTCTTTAATCCCTGTGTACGTGTTTCTTTAATCCCTGTGTACGTGTTTCTTTAATCCCTGTGTACGTGTTTCTTTAATCCCTGTGTACGTGTTTCTTTAATCCCTGTGTACGTGTTTCTTTAATCCCTGTGTACGTGTTTCTTTAATCCCTGTGTACGTGTTTCTTTAATCCCTGTGTACGTGTTTCTTTAATCCCTGTGTACGTGTTTCTTTAATCCCTGTGCACGTGTTTCTTTAAACCCTGTGCACGTGTTTCTTTAATCCCTGTGTACGTGTTTCTTTAATCCCTGTGTACGTGTTTCTTTAATCCCTGTGTACGTGATTCTTTAATCCCTGTGTACGTGATTCTTTAATCCCTGTGTACGTGATTCTTTAATCCCTGTGTACGTGTTTCTTTAATCCCTGTGTACGTGTTTCTTTAATCCTTGTGTACGTGTTTCTTTAATCCTTGTGTACGTGTTTCTTTAATCCTTGTGTACGTGTTTCTTTAATCCTTGTGTACGTGTTTCTTTAATCCTTGTGTACGTGTTTCTTTAATCCTTGTGTACGTGTTTAATTTCTTAGATGTGGACTTGGTTGTGGTTTTCTGGAGCAGATTTGTTACCTGAATTGAATGGTCTTAAATCGCAATATTTAATTTATCGAAATAATTTATGCAGCCAAATTTATAAAAAAAATTATAATGAATATTGAATACGTAAAAAAGATGAAAAAATATAGCAATATAAATGAATAACTGAAAAATTTAAAGGAATATAGATTATAACAAATCTTATAAATAATAATAGAAAATCGTATAAAGATAAATCATTAAATGATAATGAAATTATAAACAACATTTAAAATTAGAATGCATGTATAATTACATTCCTTCCCAAGTTGCAAAAGTACGTAGACAAATTGAAAAACACATGTAAACACGTAAATCTACACCTTAAAAAACATGTAAATGTTGCGAAACACAATACATCAAAGACACTATAATTAAGGGACAAGAGGCGGGACACTATAAACTTTCATTCCCACCTTTCTCCCCTTATTGTAGGAATAAAGGAGAGAAGATTTTAAAGAAAAAATGATAGAGAAAAGAATGTGAAATCATACGCTCTTTCCACCGCCAGTCATTGCGTATTGACACTCAGAGAGAAGAGAACAGTCATCCTAGGGACAAGTGTGGCAAGAAAATGCCTGTCAATGAAACGGTGCCAAATTGACAGTGTAATCTAGTGCTACTAGTGTACGGGTTCATTCAAGATTGACGGCATTTTTACATATCAATTTTATGGACACAGACTTTCAATACTTTCAAGGGTGTTAGGAAAATTGCCACCGGGAAAAACTGGCACCATCGTAGGAATATTGTCACTTGGAAGATTGTCACCGGGAAAAACTGGCACCATCGTAGGAATATTGTCACGTGGAAATTATCACCGGGAAAAACTGGAACCATCGTAGGAATATTGTCACGTGGAAAATTATCACCGGGAAAAACTTGAACCATCGTAGGAAAATTGTCACGTGGAAAATTGTCACCGGGAAAAATTGGCACCATCGTAGGAAAATTGTCACGTGGAAAATTGTTACCGGGAAAAATTGGCACCATCGTAGGAAAATTGTCACGTGGAAAATTGTTACCGGGAAAAATTGGCACCATCGTAGGAAAATTGTCACGTGGAAAATTGTCACCGGGAAAAACTGGAACCATCGTAGGAAAATTGTCACGTGGAAAATTGTCACCGGGAAAAATTGGCACCATCGTAGGAAAATTGTCACCGGGAAAAACTGGAACCATCGTAGGAAAATTGTCTCATTTAAAATTGTCACCCTATTTATATAGTTTTCTCAGTGGTAGTTCTAACTTTTTTCCTCGGTTACTTTGAAAGCTGTTGTCAAGATTTTTAGAAATCTTTAAGAATAAATTTTAAAATAACTAAATTGATGTTAAAGTTTTACAGGTTGTATAGTTTGGAATTTTATTTTGTTTATATCAAATATACTGAATAGTCTATATGCTGATGCTAAATATTTAATGAAATTTCTGAACATTACCTAGCAACAGATATTAGCCAGTTAATCGATATATAGATTCATATCTTCTCTTGCTCAACACTTAGTCAGCACATTTTAACCGCTGTAAAGATTATACGCTCTGACGGAGGTTTCACTCTCCATATGTCTGCTCTGTATGTACAGAGAGACTGTACTTTTAAATGTCCCATTCACTAAAGAATCTTTGTAGAGAGTAAAGATTTAGTACGAATATTCTTATGTCAATGAAAATAGTTCAAAATAATTCAAGAACACCAATAATGTATTTGAAACTCTAGTAACGATATCATTACCTATTTCTAAAATACCAGAACTACACTCATTATTTATTAATAGTATATAACCAAACTCTTTATTTCAAACATAACATAATAAATGATATAGTTTATTCTCACAGTATTTAGTTCTCGTGAGAAGGTGACTGTACATGTTATACTCCTTTAAGTTATTAATTCCCATAACGGTGGCGTAACTGTCAGACAAAAGCATTTACGCTTGCCATTAACATTATGACCATTAATTTACCTGCAGAATAATCCATCAACTGGCACCACAAATTAGTTTGGAAGACATGTTCTTGTAGCTTTACTTATTGTAAAGACATGTTCTTGTAGCTCTACTTATTGTAAAGACATTTTCTTGTAGCTTTACTTATTGTAAAGACATGTTCTTGTAGCTTTACTTATTATAAAGACATGTTCTTGTAGCTTTACTTATTGTAAAGACATGTTCTTGTAGCTTTACTTATTATAAAGACATGTTGTTGTAGCTTTACTTATTATAAAGACATGTTCTTGTAGCTTTACTTATTGTAAAGACATGTTCTTTTAGCTTTACTTAGGGGTAAAGACATGTTCTTTTAGTTTTACTTAGGGGTAAAGACATGTTCTTGTAGCTTTACTTATTGTAAAGACATGTTCTTTTAGCTTTACTTATTGTAAAGACATGTTCTTTTAGCTTTACTTAGGGGTAAAGACATGTTCTTGTAGCTTTACTTATTGTAAAGACATGTTCTTTTAGCTTTACTTAGGGGTAAAGACATGTTCTTTTAGTTTTACTTAGGGGTAAAGACATGTTCTTGTAGCTTTACTTGGTTGTATAGACATGTTTTTGTAGCTTTACTTGGTGGTAAAGACATGTTCTTGTAGCTTTACTTGGTGGTAAAGACATGTTCTTGTAGCTTTACTTGGTGGTAAAGACATGTTCTTGTAGCTCTACTTGGTTGTATAGACATGTTTTTGTAGCTTTACTTGGTGGTAAAGACATGTTCTTGTAGCTTTACTTTACTATACAAATAATCCACAGCAATCTAAGAGTTAAGCTTCAATTGACAGCTACAGATAAGCATAGTCTTTAATACCATGCTCTGTTTGTTGAACTATCTTTAGTTGATAATATTGACCGATATATTGGGGAGAGATACAGGTGACCGATAAATGTGTGCGTGATGAAAACCTGAGTAACTTATAATTCTGTGACCGATATTCGGATGACTGATTATTCTGTGACCGATACTCGAGTGACCGATAAATCTGTGACCGATACTCGATGGACTGATAAATCTGTGACCGATATTCGGATGACTGATTATTCTGTGACCGATACTCGAGTGAGCGATAAATCTGTGATCGATAATCGATGGACTGATTATTCTGTGACCGATACTCGATGGACTGATTATTCTGTGACCGATATTTGAATGACTGGTTTGAGATGGACCAACTAGTGCCCATCTGAAAAAGAAAATAATCAAATTAAGAGTGTTTTTCTGTTCCTAAAATTACCTAAAATCATTTCCTACACAATGATAACAATCGAAAATATCGAAAATTGACAGCATTAAATAAATTTAAACTACATGACAATAATAATGCACTTTATCTCTCTTCATTATATACTAACAGTAGTAACCTAACTAGGTACTGGATAGAGTCAGCCATTGCAACAGGTTTCAATGAATAAATTATTAGTTAGTAATGCAATTCATATCCTTTGAAGGGGTATCTTAGAGGGATATTTTAATGTGAACATTTATATACTTGAACAAAATAATTAATGTACTATAGTTAGAATAGAGACTATAATTTAGAATAGATATAATTTAAATTGATCAGCTGAGTTTTAACATCTGCTTCGGAACCAAAGGCCATATCGTTGACTTTAATAGGAAATTAAATACAAGGAACTGGAAGAAGCAGTCAGAAAGGAAAGTGACTCCATGAACAAAGTCACCTAAAACCTCGTAATTGAAGAGAATAACCTTATAGCGCTATCTGCTAAAAGAATCAATAGTTTTTATATACATTTTAACAATAGCTATTGTTGTAATAGGTAACTTAGCACTCAAAGAACAGACTAGGACACTGTACTCAATTGTGAGAGTGAACTGTACTCAGGACATTTTAGGACACTGTACTCAGGACATACTAGTACACTGTACTCAGGACATACTATTACACTGTACTCAGGACATACTATTACACTGTACTCAGGACATACTAGTACACTGTACTCAGGACATACTAGTACACTGTACTCAGGACATACTAGTACACTGTACTCAGGACATACTAGTACACTGTACTCAGGACATACTAGTACACTGTACTCAGGACATACTAGTACACTGTACTCAGGACATACTAGTACACTGTACTCAGGACATACTGGGACCCTGTACTCAGGACATACTGGGACCCTGTACTCAGGACATACTGGGACCCTGTACTCAGGACATACTGGGACCCTGTACTCAGGACATACTGGGACCCTGTACTCAGGACATACTGGGACCCTGTACTCAGGACATACTGGGACCCTGTACTCAGGACATACTGGGACCCTGTACTCAGGACATACTGGGACCCTGTACTCAGGACATACTGGGACCCTGTACTCAGGACATACTGGGACCCTGTACTCAGGACATACTGGGACCCTGTACTCAGGACATACTGGGACCCTGTACTCAGGACATACTAGGACCCTGTACTCAGGACACATACTAGGACCCTGTACTCAGGACACATACTAGGACCCTGTACTCAGGACACATACTAGGACCCTGTACTCAGGACACATACTAGTACACTGTACTCAGGACACATACTAGTACACTGTACTCAGGACACATACTAGTACACTGTACTCAGGACACATACTAGTACACTGTACTCAGGACACATACTAGTACACTGTACTCAGGACACATACTAGTACACTGTACTCAGGACACATACTAGTACACTGTACTCAGGACACATACTAGTACACTGTACTCAGGACACATACTAGTACACTGTACTCAGGACACATACTAGTACACTGTACTCAGGACACATACTAGTACACTGTACTCAGGACACATACTAGTACACTGTACTCAGGACACATACTAGTACACTGTACTCAGGACACATACTAGTACACTGTACTCAGGACACATACTAGTACACTGTACTCAGGACACATACTAGTACACTGTACTCAGGACACATACTAGTACACTGTACTCAGGACACATACTAGTACACTGTAATCAGGACACATACTAGTACACTGTAATCAGGACACGTACTAGTACACTGTAATCAGGACACGTACTAGTACACTGTAATCAGGACACGTACTAGGACCCTGTAATCAGGACACGTACTAGGACCCTGTAATCAGGACACATACTAGGACCCTGTAATCAGGACACATACTAGGACCCTGTAATCAGGACACATACTAGGACCCTGTAATCAGGACACATACTAGGACCCTGTAATCAGGACACATACTAGGACCCTGTACTCAGGACACATTACTAGGACCCTGTACTCAGGACACATACTAGGACCCTGTACTCAGGACACATACTAGGACCCTGTACTCAGGACACATACTAGGACCCTGTACTCAGGACACATACTAGGACCCTGTACTCAGGACACATACTAGGACCCTGTACTCAGGACACATACTAGGACCCTGTACTCAGGACACATACTAGGACCCTGTACTCAGGACACATACTAGGACCCTGTACTCAGGACACATACTAGGACCCTGTACTCAGGACACATACTAGGACCCTGTACTCAGGACACATACTAGGACCCTGTACTCAGGACACATACTAGGACCCTGTACTCAGGACACATACTAGGACCCTGTACTCAGGACACATACTAGTACACTGTACTCAGGACACATACTAGGACCCTGTACTCAGGACACATACTAGTACACTGTACTCAGGACACATACTAGTACACTGTACTCAGGACACATACTAGTACACTGTACTCAGGACACATACTAGTACACTGTACTCAGGACACATACTCGTACACTGTACTCAGGACACATACTAGTACACTGTACTCAGGACACATACTAGGACCCTGTACTCAGGACATACTAGTACACTGTACTCAGGACATACTAGGACACTGACCAGCAGTTTCTTTCCGACTTTCACTAGTTTTTTGTCCTGACAGTTAGAGAGAAGGAGTGTATATAATTAAGGATAATTTGTACCTATCTGATCTGTTGTTCAAGTTTTAAGAGCTTATAAAGTACTATTAAAATCAATTCAGGTTGATATAATTATATAATGTGGATCTGATATAATTTAAATATGTGATGCTAAATAGGTGATTATGTTACCCTATTATTAAGTAATTATAAATACAAGTATAAGTTAATATAAAAGTGTTACATTATATCAATCTTAGTAGAGATGTTGGTATGAATGTTTTTGGTGTTTGAAAACAGCTTCTAGAATCTCAAATATCATTGATTTATTAATTTATCTACTAACTTTGGTTTTATCTTAAAAGATTTAGTAATTGATTTAATATCGTTCATCAATTACACAGGAAATGAAAGCGAGTAAATAACGTGTTATTATTTACTGGCCCTAATACAAGAAATGCACAGGTCAGCAAGTTATGGCTTTTAAGAGAATGGTCTGGAAATAGTAAGAGCACTTTGTGTAAAGTGTCAGCCTATGCAAGTAAAACCTAATCTTGTCAGAGATAAAAGTCTTGAAACAAGAAACATAACAGGTCTTAGCATAATGTTAAAGGAGCAAACAGCACATTAAATAGCTAGGCCTGTACATAAATTTAATATACAACATTAAGGATATTGAGAGATACATTTTCTTATATGGTATATAACGGACTTACTGAGAGTTTGCTTTTTTATTAAATGAAAAAGAAGGAAAGACATTATAGATATTTAACACTCTTTATTATTATAGTAGGAGTTTAACGTCTGCTTCAGAACTAAAGGCCAAATCGCTGACATTAATAGAAATTAAATACAATGGACTGGAAGAAGCAGTCAGAGAGGAAAGTGGCTCCATGAACAAAGTCACCTACCACCGTCAGTGACAATGCTCATGGATTCAGGAAAGCTACTCCGTGAATTCAGTCACTCACCAAGGAATGTGACGAAACGGGACACAAGCACCGGGGGCTGCACTCACGGATGGAAGAGGAAAATGAAGAGGTGATAGTAAATGAAACCTATGAGGATGACTAATTATGGTTCAAAATAAACATAAAAAATGTTAACACAATGATAGCAATTACTTGTTTCTAAATAATGCGAAAGTTCTAAATTATTAGTTCCCAACAATCCTAATAATTTACAATTGCTTCCATTCAATTACCTCACAATTCTTCTTTTCATTTGAAATACTTTTAATAGGAGAAAGTTACCAACAAACACAATAAGAAATATTTACTCAATGCTCTAAATATTTGAAATATCAGAACTTTATTGGTTGAAACCTCAATTTTATTCAATTGGTATTCCATTGTACTTGCCAATATATTCATTTTACAATTTGTTTCACATCAATACCTATTGTTAAATATAGGCATTTAATTATATAAAGATTACCTAATGATAATAGTGATGATAATTAACTGTTTATTGAGTTTATTTCATACTTTATTAACATTTTTATTCCTATAAATATTTTTCTTATATTTTTTTACATAATTCCAATGAATGTATTTTTCCACTGTAATAATTACCCATAATTACCTTGCTAATAACCTTCTCCAGTAAATAGTGGCAATATATCAAGCAATACAACAACCATTAATCCATTTTATAATATACATTTAGTCATGATATTAAACAGAATATCCGATAAAACTCTTAAGGCTTATTTGTGACCGCATAATCACGTTACGCGTTACGTCACATAATGTGCAGCGAGATCATGTAACGAATAGATCGAGTAACAAATCATGTAACGTACAGATAAAGTAACATTCTAACTAATTATGTGAAAAGTGTACGTGCTTTTTCTAACCCAATGCTGCCTGATGAGCAAAAAGACACTAGCGGAAAAAGCTTTCATAGGTGAGAACTACTTTCAATTGCTATATTGCATAAGCATTGTAAAAACAAACTGTGAGAGTCATAACAATAACACTGCCATAACAACAATACTCATATTTTTTAATTCAAGTAGGGGTTTAACGTCTGCTTCAGTCATATCGTGGACTAAAGCTCAAAAGGAAATTAAGTACAAGGGACTAGAAAAAGCCGTCAGAAAGGAAAGTGCATCTATGAGCAAAGTCTTCTACCACCAGTCAGTGACAAAGTTCATGGATGCAGAAAAGCTACTCCGTGAATAGAGTGATTTACCAAGGAATGTGACGAAAAGGGACACAAGCACCACTCACGGAAGGAAGAGGAAAATGAAGAGGTGATAGTAAAACAAAGCTTACGAGCCTACCTAACACAAAATCTAAGACCTCGTAGTTGAAGAGCATAACCCTAGCGCTATCCTTTAAAACTGCAAGTAGCGTTATGATGATAACGCTATGATAAACATGGTAAAAAATGGAAAAATACAAATCATACTCCAAATTACAACAGTTCGGGGCCCAAGGGACGCCACCTCCCTCCCCCCTCCCCCATCTTCCATTCCATTCACCACAGACAGATTTAGGTATTTACTGATATGTAAAGTATATGAAAAAATAGATTTCACATTCAGTTTTCATTGTCAAATGATTAGAAATGCGACAACATTACAAAACGTTAGCCTGAAATAACAAAGGGACGCAAATGAGGTCAATAACTTTGCTTTTTACTCACAAAAAGAGTCTTTAGTGCTGTGTAATAACGTGCTTTACATTAGCAATAATAAGTACAGTACCTGTAGTCCATACATTGCTAATTCAGTTAATATAATGTGTTTAGGTTTATATTTAAATGCATGTAGCTGCGTATTACCAATTCAAATATACTGAATTGACTGAATTATTTTCTACTCTTAAAAGTTAGAATTGAGATTTTTCATTATTAATATGACCAGTTGCCATGGCCACAAATTATTAGTTTTCCCTTATTATTACCAAAGTTTCGGACGGACAGACAGACTGTTCTCTCATTAAAGTATACGTTATTTAAATAAAAACTTTATTGTGGATCCTAGTGTAGTTAACACCATTTGTCAAAAGATAATTTATATCTACTTATTAATTGCAGAAGGAATACTAATTTTATTGTAATAATAAAAAGACTTAAACATGGAGAAGCTGAGAAAACGGAGAAAAGAATACAAAGTATATTGATAGAGATAAATATATTGGTAATGAAAGCATGGGAAAATAAGGGAAATTCGAGAGTTGGTGAGTGATTGGTGAGATGGTGAATGGTTGGTGAGTTAGTGAGTGATGGGCGAATTGGTGAGTGATGGGCGAATTGGTGAGTGATTCCAATCCTTTGTTTGAAAACTACTCATTCAGACACTGTCTGACAGTTCGGACTCAATTTTCCACAAAAAAATATTCAGAATCTGGTAAAAGCAGGCCAAAAGTAGACTGGAGTAAATAGAGGTAACTATCACCATTGACATTTTTATCAAGAAAACGGGGCTGAAAATTTCTCATCGCATATTGTCACCCTCACGGTTGTTCGAGGTAATGAAGTGGTTTTTCTGCTGTCCAGTGAAGTTAGTAGTGCCACCGTGGATATGGAATTGTGTTTCATCAGTAAACATTAGGTACTGAAGGAAATACTGTGCATGCAAAATTCATAGAGTTTTCCAGCATGGTAGTTTGCGTTAAATCTTGGACAATTTACATAGATAGGCATATAATAAATTCTAAAGTTTTAGATTTGTTCTAATTACTGCCGTACCTACTCAAATCGAACCAATATTGAGGAAGTTATTAAAATTTAGAATACAGAACAATAAGATTATATATCCCTGTACGTATATCATTAGGGTTGTGACAATATGCGTTTAGAATCATAGATCCTGAAAATATTATAGACGGAGAGAATAAAACAGTATTGAATGATTGTATAAAAGCGTTATATAGTATTTAATACCATTTCATTTCGTCTATGATATTCTTAAGATCTATGATTATATATGCATATTGTCACAACCCATCATGAGTTTTCCAGTGAAAATGGCTGAGGAGGCAATCTAATAGAGCTGTTATATTCAATAGGCTATTTCATGCTCTGAGGCCTAAAAACATTAGCCTACATAGTAGGGGTGTTATATGCGATATCCGTACACTGAATCGCAAACCGCACAGCCTATGTACTATAGTATATAGGCCAACTAAACGGCAAGTCATGCTCTTTATCAATATCCTTTGTATTGACAAAGTATAGGTTAGAGATTCTTTGACAGCTTTCTAAGGTAGGTAGATGTGTGACTAGATTGTAATGAACTTTTTGTATTAAAGTGTCATATAATAACCATTTTGAATTTTAGATTATAATTATAATTAATAACAATTAAGAAGTTTGTTAATATGAAATAAAAGATCTAATATGTGAAGCAGTCATCAATACCGAACTATTAATAAAAAAGTGAGAAATAATAATAATAATTGTACTAGTAAATTTGTGCTTTAGGTCCTCTTACGATTTTCGATATTTTAATACGTACTATATGTATAGGTAAAAGGAGCCATTTCAAGACGTTTTTCATGATATAGCGCAATTAACTAAGGTAGGAATAACATTGAAGAAAACACAAAGCTTTTCCGCCTTTTAGATTTTTGTGAAATGATATCTTGGTGCCATGAAACTGTTAATGTAGTTAACTGTATCCGCTAGTTTGTCGTACTGCACAGTGCACACATCATGATTGTTTAATGGCCTGGTTGGGGGCAGCACGCCCCATTATATACGTGTTTGTGATGTTATATCTGAAATAAATAAACTGCAAGTCTGCAAATGTATCTTTCCAAACCCCCAAACTTTACATATCGGGAAATTAATTCCGCTATATCTCGAAAACTAAGAGTTTCCACACCAGCTGGTATTCGTGAAAAACGTCTTAAAATGGCTCCTTTTACTTATATTAAATGTCTAAATATCGAAAATCGGAGGCGGACCTAAAGCACAAATTTACCATTTTAATAATAATTATTATTCTACAAAAAATGTAAAGCATATAAGATTGTTAAGTTTTTTGGTAAAACTTAACATCTAATGAGGTTATATTCTTGACTGCAACTACCGAAATGATCTAAAAAGATGGTAAAATCTTTTATTTAATACGTACTTAATAGGTTTAAATAGAAAATAATGAAGCGTTATTTAATTCTAGTGAAGGATACTTTCCTGTCGAGCATTGAAATTACTCATAAAAATGTAGGTAACTTCTACCCGAGTAATTTAACATTAATTTTAAATATTACTAACTTCATATTCTATTATTCTGCAGTAACTACATTGTCAATATTTTAAAATGTACTTACTTGATGACAACAAAGCACAATTCCTTTACTCCGTTTAATTGGTTTCTTTTCTTTGTACTTCACGAATGGAGAATAACTAACAAAATGCAATAAATTCACTGACGGTTTACTGGCAAGAGTTTCTCTACACCAAACTAGTACCTTCCACAGCGTCAGCTGTTCAACTGACATAAACTATCAAAATGTAAACAGACAGTGCCACTATTCCTGGAAGTTACCTCACTGTACGATGTTACTAACTCCCCTTTGCTGTGGTGACGTCACGCTCTGTGATTGGACTAGAGAGTTATGATGTCATCAGTGCATAGAAAGTAAGCCCTCTGATTGGTCTGTCACTTTAACCCCACTAATGACAGGGTAATTATGGCTAGGTTTTCTGGGGATATTGACCCAATTAATTTTCCATAGGGTAAATTCCGAGTTATCGGACGGTTTAACATTTTAACACGCGTAAGAATAAATAGGTATATAGTAATTATTATATTACTTTCATTTTGATTAGTAAGAAACATGTTATGTAACATTTGTTATATATTTTCTTTTACGTGTTCTCTTACCGTATGATTTAATTTTTATATTGTGTGAATGTGTGTTACTTTTATTTATGGGAGTTGGAGAGGGGGGGGGGGTGGAACTCAAAATCATTACTTTTATATTTTTTTTGAGAGGGGAGTTTCTTCAAACTATACAATAATAACTATTCAATGTTTAGCTTAAAATAGTTATTTCTGTGAATTAAGTAGTCAACATTTAAATTTACTAAGCATGCGTTGGTGTTACACGATCTACGGTTAAATACAATAAAGTTTACTAATTCAATTTAATTCTCTCATACACGAACTATATAAGGAAATATATGTTAAAGGAAGCGCAATAATAAAACTTAAAATTTCATTATATATCACTATTAATGGGATTCGTAAAAAGAAATTTAGAATCTGAAACTCTGTTTATTTCTTTCTCTGCTTGAAGCTATAGATTATAATAAAGCAAACATATTAAATTTATACGTACAAAAACAGAGCGGTGAACGATAAATGTAAAGGGCCGTACACACGCAGGGTTTTTTAAGTCTTTCCACCAGACTTTTTGCTAAGCTCCTCCTACTTTTCCACGAGAATATAAGAAAAAACGATATAATTATTATATATTTCAGTTGGTATCCATGATACCTGCAGGTACCATGGATACCAATTTTTCTTATATTCTCGTGGAAAAAGTAGGAGGAGCTTAGGAAAGAGTCTGGTGGAAAGACTTGAAAAACTCTATGTGTGTACGGCCCTTTACAGAGTATGAGACACATTCTAACCTTAGAAAATTGTGGTTGGTTATGTTCTGATCGTCATTAGTTTATTTGTAATCTTGTTATTCGCATAACTCAAAAGTTCAAGGTCACGAAACGGTAAATATCAATTGAAGCGGTGGTGAAGGCATGAGCTCTACGAGTGCATTTTCTAGTTACCTCCGCAAATTGCAGAAGGTACATAATGCTCATATTATAGCTCCATCCGCAGTATTGCATTAGATTGTGAAGTACCTATTAATGGGAAATAAAATGTGTTCACTCACTAATTGGGGAACACTCACCACTCACTAAATGGGGAACACTCATCACTCACTGAATGGGGAACACTCACCACTCACCAGATGGGCTACACTCACCACTCACTATATGGGGAACACTCATCACTCACTAAATGGTGAACACTCACCACTCACTAGATAGTGAACACTCACCACTCACTAGATGGTACAATCAATAGTTTTAATAATTCTATATCACATGTTTTTTATATCTCCTTATGGAATTATTTTGAAAGTTGTCTTTTTTCCCAATAGTCTCATTATTTCGAAAGTTGTTTATCTTCTTAGGAAAAGAAAGGCACTACAGCCACTGGCAGATTATTACTCTTTCTAAATCGTATGTATTATTTATATTCACTAGTTCATTCATCCACTATATTAAGATTTTTTATTCCTATGTTCTGAGCAAATCATAAATTACCTCACTTTCATTTAATAAATTACTAGTATTTCTCACACGTAATTGCCGGTTAAACATTAACTAAAACTCTTGGTCAAAGAATCAGTCAAATTGTCTATAAGTTGATTAATTCTTTTACAGTCTTCCTGCTATTTCTAAAATTTGCTTTCATTTTCGTTTTGCATTTGTGACATTTTTTATATAAAGAATTTCTGTCATTGTTCCTTATAAAGTTTTACCGTGGGAACGACTGTTATTCCGGTCACACCTCATTATCGCGCAGTGGGACTCTGCGCATTCTTATGAAGATGAGATAGTGCGAAATGTGAATTAACGATATGTCTCTTTGAGGACCATTTAACACGAGCGTTTTTGCACAGCGTTTTTGACGCTGAAGAAAATATTGTTCGCCCCATTCCATATGCAAATATCAATGTTATTAGCGAGGGGGTATGTCACATGAGCGTTTTAACAACGTTTTCTCAGCGTTATAAACGCTGCAGAAGCGCTCGAGTGACATGGCCCTAACCCTTTATGTCCTATGGTGTGTGTGCAGACATTTCATCAAGTTTTCATAAAGGGAATATTAACATACACAATATAAATGGCCGTTATGTAGTTTGTTGTATCCGCTAGTTTGTTGTACTACACACTTCATGACTTGATTGTTTTTATGACCTAACATTAAATGGGGTTTGTATGTATTAGAGTGTGTTAGTATAGCTTTTACGAAACGTCTTGTCGATGAAACGTCTTGTCGACGAAACGTCTTGTCGACGAAACGTCTCGTCGACGAAATGTCTTGTCGACAAAACGTCTAGAAGCCCTAAGGCGTCATATCTCTAAGGCGTCATATATTAGAGCACATGTATGCACATATATTAGTTCAGTACAATTGTAAATTATTTTTCAAATCCTTTTCGTTATTTAATATGGTTCCTTCATCTAAATTTTGCAAGAATATTGTTAAAATTCCTGTTTTTAACGCTCAAATTAACTTAGGTCAGGAAGGGTTGACATCAGAATGATCTTCAGTGAATTATTACCAATTGTGCAATAAAATAGAAATTAGATTTCATTTAGATGAAAAAAACTTTATTTTAAAAAGTAAGAGTGGTGATGTATAAAACTGTGATTAGAAATTATTAATTTTATTTCAAATTGTGAGTGATATTAATTTAATGTAATACCGCATTATTGGGGCTACAGATATCACTTTTTAAATTTTAAACTGTTTCATATATCTAGGAAAACTATTTCATAAATATAATAAAAACATATAGTTTGAGGAATCACAAAAATTAATAACCATTTTGAATTCTAATATTTATGTGATTTTAATTTTTAAATAAAATTAAAAACTACCTATTGCTTCCCTTATATTTTGTTTTTAATGAAAAAATTGGAACAATACAACGTACAATGAAATACTCTATAGTAAATGTAGAGTCCTGAGTAAGGAAGTAGCCTGTATAGCGAACAAATTTTCTTCAGTTTGCAAAGTCTGTTCATGGCAAACTAAAGAAAATTTATTATACACTATACAGGCTATTTTCTTTCTCAATGATGTAGATTCCCTATATAGGATTTCACTATACAGGAGTTTTACAATATCTACATCAAACTAAAGATATAAAAATAAGTTAGTATGTTATATATGTTTTAAAGAGAGGGTATATTATATATAGTATATTGGGAGTAATATTAAGTTATAGCAGATGGTGTGGAATAACTGTATAACACATTTCTGAACATGACTGTAATGTACAGTTCTGAATATTATTTCTACCTGTTATATCACAATTATAACAAGATTGTTATAATTATTAAGCTTTGTAACTACTTAGAGTTTTGTTGGGTAAACTTATAATTGAGAACATTTTAGAGCATTAGGTAAATAGAAGAGTTTAGACAATTATGAACCTATTATTGCAGTTATATTTAAAAGAATATTAAGCAGGAGCTCAAATATCTGAAATATGTATGCCACTCTGATGAGAATGTATGAGTCATAACCAAATATAATGAAAGTAGTTTTTAAAAAAGGATTTATTATTCAAAATGATTTTTATCATAGTTTTCAATACGTGTTACCTATATCTATTTGATTAAATATCAGTTATTTCTATTTCTTTAACTATTATCATTTCTATATATGTAAAATCAAACTTTATTCAAATAAAACGTACAGCAATCTATATACTAGCGTATCTAACATTCTTTCAATAGACATCAAATTCTATAAAGTAAGTTAAAATACATGTAAAGATTAAACAGCTGCTCTTTAGTAAATAGTTTATTCCTTTACGTTCCTAATGGACACTTCTTGTTTAGGCAAATAAACATGAATGTTCGAATTGCTTTTGATTCTCGTCAGACCCTTCTTTGCGGCGAATTCTTCCATGATGACGTCACTGCCGTCCAAACCACCGATTGACGTGAGAACGATCAAAACCTGATACCATATTAAAATATATTAAATAGTGCACAAAAATATCATATATTCATAACAAACTGTATTTTGAGATGGCGATAAGTTAGATGGGTAAATTATTGTAGTTTATAGGTGGAAAGTATTAGTGATCTACTTGCTATTGGAGTTTGCTTTTGCTCAAACTAAAAATCTCAAGTCTCCATTTAAAAACAATCTGTCTGAGGTCCACTATACACTTGCGTTTTTTAATACCGCGGAAAAAACGCGTTGTTTGGTGTTTCAGTGGTAAAAACGCTAATGGGAACACATTTTAATAAGAGCTTTTATTCAGCGGTGTTAAATAACGCAAGTGAGAAGCGGGCCTAAAGGGCCGTACACACGCAGGGTTTTTAATTCTATTCACCAGACTTTTTGCTAAGCTCCTCCTACTTTTTCCACAAGAATATAAGAAAAAACGATATAAATCGTATAATTATTATTTGGTAATCATGGTAACTGCAGGTATCATGGATACCAACTAATAATTATACGATTTATATCGTTTTTTCTTATATTCTCGTGGAAAAAGTAGGAGGAGCTTAGCAAAAAGTCTGGTGGAAAGACTTAAAATACACTATGTGTGTACGGCCCTTCAGGACTTCATATAGACACTGACCCGTATTTTGACGTTATCAGAGAGGGTGGTGAGCATATCAATCTCTCCCCCATGGGTTGACACCGTGAGCAGGTCTATCATAGTGTTGCCGAATGCTGCCTGCACTATCGTCTCTAAACTGAAACACTGTACAGGGAAGAAGTCGCCCAGAGAAACATCCTGGGAAAGAACGGGTAAATACTTTCTTACTTACTGACAGTACTTCTTTTTTATACAAATCCATAATAATAAAATAATGAATGTTTTTACTTACCTATATAAAGAACAATTAATTCATGCAGCAGTGTACGAGAATTGTTACATGCTTCCCAAAAGGAAGAAATAAGGCACTAGGAGAACTCGGTCTTAGAAAATTCTCGTTTTATAATGATTTTATTAAAGAACAATAATAGAAAAAGTCGAAACTATGAATACTAAAATATGTAGCGTATTTATTAAAAGTGGATAATATCATTAATTGCTGTAAAATGATATGTAACAAAAGTAATTTTGACATGTTTTGACAGTTATTTGACATGATCGAAAAATACAGTCTCGGAATTTTCGGTCTCGAAACTTTGAGTCTGAGATACAAATAATACTTTTCAGCTAAATGTAACAGTGGACGTGCCGCCACCCCGAACCCTCCTACCATGACGTTATTAAACAGTATTGAAGTGTGCAGTACAACATACTAGCGTATACAGCAAACTACATAACGGCGTTTATGTTGAGAGGTCATTTATAATTCCAAGACCGAATTTCATGAGACTGAATCTTCCTGGAATCCAAATCTATACCTTGTGTGAAATCGATGTTCATATATATCATCTATAAGGAATAGTGTGTTGCTACGTGTTACTTTAACTCACTTCTTTTGCCACGTATCTGCTGAGTCTGTTGCTGCCCTTCTGTACCCTCTCAAGAAGTGGCGGCAAATGACCGGAGAAATGACGAATCCAGATGTTCTCCTGTGATTGTAATAAAAAAATTAGTACATTTTGTTGAATATCGAAAGTTGATGATAATGAACCATGTAACATGTAGGGACTTATAGAATATATCTAAGCAACATATTCAAATGGATGGGCACAATATACCTTAGTAACATATCCAAATGGATGAGCACAACATACCTTAGTAACATATCCAAATGGATGAGCACAACATACCTTAGTAACATATCCAAATGGATGAGCACAACATACCTTAGTAACATATCCAAATGGATGAGCACAACATACCTTAGTAACATATCCAAATGGATGAGCACAATATACCTTAGCAACATATCCAAATGGATGAGCACAACATACCTTAGTAACATATCCAAATGGATGGGCACATGCGTTTATCGAATAGGCAGACCGTTTCTTTTCTCTGAGTATTTTGTAGTCCCTAGGGTTAGGTTCAATGAGGAGGCCTGTGAAGTTGAGTCGTTCAAGGAAGAGGGTGAAGGACATGAATTCACCATCCTGAGCTCCAACCTCCACGAACTGGCCTGGTACCTATGGAGAAAATGTCAAATAGATTGAAAATTATATACAATAATCTGTTTTTATCCAAGGAATAGTATAGGATTACAATTAGTCGTTTTCTACAATATGAACTCGATACAAGAATTATTTCAGCTTAATATTGACTGACTTTTTCGTTACTAATTATATGCTGTACATGAATTTTCCAATCTCAGATGTTTTTTTTTTCTATCTTAATTTATTTTTCAAGTGGAAACTCCATTACAATCTGTTAATTCTTTTCACTGTTTAATTACTTTGTAGTTTGAGAAGTACTCTTGCATTTCCTTGTGCACATTTCCCCATGCCCCTAACTTGCTCCATGGGGGGTTGGTGATGTCAAAGGCTGGTTTGAAGGACCCCTTTGGTGCTGGGGGGTCCAGGTAGTTCAGTCTGACGTAGCCTACCAAATCCCGGTGGAAGTTACTCACTCTTCCCGCTAGGAGGTGTAAGGTGCATTCTGTGGGGGGGAGGGGGTTAGGGATAATGAGCTCTAATACAAATTGAAGATATACTAGCATTCTTATTTTTAGGATTTTTTAAATTACATTTATAATAATTATATTATATTAAAATTATTATATATTATACTTTTTTGATGATATTTAAAAATTGCATTTTTTGCTACGTGAATACTATGCTTTGTGGTTAAGAACTAGTTCATTTTTAATCGTTCTGGTTCAATTTTTTGACTATATTTGTATCAATAATAGAAGTATATCCACAGATAAAACTTTTACTTCCATTTGTTCTTGAAAAGTCTCCAGTGGACTAGCAACTCTGACCACACTTTGAAACATGGGACAACCTACCTAAAATTAGTCACTACCAATTATTTTCTCTTATCAATTACTAACTAGGCATTGGTTAAATTGTATTTCCATTATTTTATTTCTAAATTGTTATTAAGCACTGGTTAACTAACAATTAGCAGTTAACTAGCACTGGTTTAGGCTCCTAGGTAGTACATGTTTAAGAACCTGTTTCTTATAGATAAGTAAAAGAAATGAACAATAAAAACACACCTGAATTATATCCATACATTTAAATTCTAGAATAAATCACTATTTTTACTTTTTATCACACGAAACACTTATAAATTGACTTACTTAACTAATTAAACCGTTCATTTCACGTTGAAAGAAAAATGACTATGATTTTGCTCTGAGTTATTAAGAGTTACTTACTCACCCTCCTCACATATGTTACTTACTCACCCTCCTCACATATGTTACTTACTCACCCTCCTCAAATATGTTACTTACTCACCCTCCTCACATATGTTACTTACTCACCCTCCTCACATATGTTACTTACTCACCCTCCTCACTTATGTTACTTACTCACCCTCCTCACATATGTTACTTACTCACCCTCCTCAAATATGTTACTTACTCACCCTCCTCAAATATGTTACTTACTCACCCTCCTCACATATGTTACTTACTCACCCTCCTCAAATATGTTACTTACTCACCCTCCTCACATATGTTACTTACTCACCCTCCTCACATATGTTACTTACTCACCCTCCTCAAATATGTTACTTACTCACCCTCCTCAAATATGTTACTTACTCACCCTCCTCACATATGTTACTTACTCACCCTCCTCAAATATGTTACTTACTCACCCTCCTCACATATGTTACTTACTCACCCTCCTCAAATATGTTACTTACTCACCCTCCTCACATATGTTACTTACTCACCCTCCTCAAATATGTTACTTACTCACCCTCCTCAAATATGTTACTTACTCACCCTCCTCAAATATGTTACTTACTCACCCTCCTCACATATGTTACTTACTCACCCTCCTCAAATATGTTACTTACTCACCCTCCTCACATATGTTACTTACTCACCCTCCTCACTTATGTTACTTACTCACCCTCCTCACATATGTTACTTACTCACCCTCCTCAAATATGTTACTTACTCACCCTCCTCAAATATGTTACTTACTCACCCTCCTCACATATGTTACTTACTCACCCTCCTCAAATATGTTACTTACTCACCCTCCTCACATATGTTACTTACTCACCCTCCTCACATATGTTACTTACTCACCCTCCTCAAATATGTTACTTACTCACCCTCCTCAAATATGTTACTTACTCACCCTCCTCACATATGTTACTTACTCACCCTCCTCAAATATGTTACTTACTCACCCTCCTCACATATGTTACTTACTCACCCTCCTCAAATATGTTACTTACTCACCCTCCTCAAATATGTTACTTACTCACCCTCCTCAAATATGTTACTTACTCACCCTCCTCAAATATGTTACTTACTCACCCTCCTCACATATGTTACTTACTCACCCTCCTCAAATATGTTACTTACTCACCCTCCTCACATATGTTACTTACTCACCCTCCTCACATATGTTACTTACTCACCCTCCTCAAATATGTTACTTACTCACCCTCCTCAAATATGTTACTTACTCACCCTCCTCACATATGTTACTTACTCACCCTCCTCAAATATGTTACTTACTCACCCTCCTCACATATGTTACTTACTCACCCTCCTCAAATATGTTACTTACTCACCCTCCTCAAATATGTTACTTACTCACCCTCCTCAAATATGTTACTTACTCACCCTCCTCAAATATGTTACTTACTCACCCTCCTCAAATATGTTACTTACTCACCCTCCTCACATATGTTACTTACTCACCCTCCTCAAATATGTTACTTACTCACCCTCCTCACATATGTTACTTACTCACCCTCCTCACATATGTTACTTACTCACCCTCCTCAAATATGTTACTTACTCACCCTCCTCAAATATGTTACTTACTCACCCTCCTCAAATATGTTACTTACTCACCCTCCTCAAATATGTTACTTACTCACCCTCCTCACATATGTTACTTACTCACCCTCCTCAAATATGTTACTTACTCACCCTCCTCAAATATGTTACTTACTCACCCTCCTCAAATATGTTACTTACTCACCCTCCTCAAATATGTTACTTACTCACCCTCCTCAAATATGTTACTTACTCACCCTCCTCAAATATGTTACTTACTCACCCTCCTCACATATGTTACTTACTCACCATCCTCACATATGTTACTTACTCACCCTCCTCACATATGTTACTTACTCACCCTCCTCACTTATGTTACTTACTCACCCTCCTCACTTATGTTACTTACTCACCCTCCTCACATATGTTACTTACTCAACCTCCTCACTTATGTTACTTACTCACCCTCCTCACATATGTTACTTACTCACCCTCCTCACATATGTTACTTACTCACCCTCCTCAAATATGTTACTTACTCACCCTCCTCACATATGTTACTTACTCACCCTCCTCAAATATGTTACTTACTCACCCTCCTCACATATGTTACTTACTCACCCTCCTCAAATATGTTACTTACTCACCCTCCTCAAATATGTTACTTACTCACCCTCCTCAAATATGTTACTTACTCACCCTCCTCAAATATGTTACTTACTCACCCTCCTCAAATATGTTACTTACTCACCCTCCTCAAATATGTTACTTACTCACCCTCCTCACATATGTTACTTACTCACCCTCCTCAAATATGTTACTTACTCACCCTCCTCACATATGTTACTTACTCACCCTCCTCACATATGTTACTTACTCACCCTCCTCAAATATGTTACTTACTCACCCTCCTCAAATATGTTACTTACTCACCCTCCTCAAATATGTTACTTACTCACCCTCCTCAAATATGTTACTTACTCACCCTCCTCAAATATGTTACTTACTCACCCTCCTCAAATATGTTACTTACTCACCCTCCTCAAATATGTTACTTACTCACCCTCCTCACATATGTTACTTACTCACCCTCCTCACATATGTTACTTACTCACCCTCCTCAAATATGTTACTTACTCACCCTCCTCAAATATGTTACTTACTCACCCTCCTCAAATATGTTACTTACTCACCCTCCTCAAATATGTTACTTACTCACCCTCCTCACATATGTTACTTACTCACCCTCCTCACATATGTTACTTACTCACCCTCCTCAAATATGTTACTTACTCACCCTCCTCAAATATGTTACTTACTCACCCTCCTCAAATATGTTACTTACTCACCCTCCTCAAATATGTTACTTACTCACCCTCCTCAAATATGTTACTTACTCACCCTCCTCACATATGTTACTTACTCACCCTCCTCACATATGTTACTTACTCACCCTCCTCACATATGTTACTTACTCACCCTCCTCAAATATGTTACTTACTCACCCTCCTCAAATATGCTACTTACTCACCCTCCTCAAATATGTTACTTACTCACCCTCCTCACATATGTTACTTACTCACCCTCCTCAAATATGTTACTTACTCACCCTCCTCACATATGTTACTTACTCACCCTCCTCACATATGTTACTTACTCACCCTCCTCAAATATGTTACTTACTCACCCTCCTCAAATATGTTACTTACTCACCCTCCTCAAATATGTTACTTACTCACCCTCCTCAAATATGTTACTTACTCACCCTCCTCAAATATGTTACTTACTCACCCTCCTCAAATATGTTACTTACTCACCCTCCTCAAATATGTTACTTACTCACCCTCCTCACATATGTTACTTACTCACCCTCCTCAAATATGTTACTTACTCACCCTCCTCACATATGTTACTTACTCACCCTCCTCACATATGTTACTTACTCACCCTCCTCAAATATGTTACTTACTCACCCTCCTCAAATATGTTACTTACTCACCCTCCTCAAATATGTTACTTACTCACCCTCCTCACATATGTTACTTACTCACCCTCCTCACATATGTTACTTACTCACCCTCCTCAAATATGTTACTTACTCACCCTCCTCAAATATGTTACTTACTCACCCTCCTCAAATATGTTACTTACTCACCCTCCTCAAATATGTTACTTACTCACCCTCCTCACATATGTTACTTACTCACCCTCCTCACATATGTTACTTACTCACCCTCCTCAAATATGTTACTTACTCACCCTCCTCAAATATGTTACTTACTCACCCTCCTCAAATATGTTACTTACTCACCCTCCTCACATATGTTACTTACTCACCCTCCTCAAATATGTTACTTACTCACCCTCCTCACATATGTTACTTACTCACCCTCCTCACATATGTTACTTACTCACCCTCCTCACATATGTTACTTACTCACCCTCCTCAAATATGTTACTTACTCACCCTCCTCAAATATGTTACTTACTCACCCTCCTCAAATATGTTACTTACTCACCCTCCTCAAATATGTTACTTACTCACCCTCCTCACATATGTTACTTACTCACCCTCCTCACATATGTTACTTACTCACCCTCCTCAAATATGTTACTTACTCACCCTCCTCAAATATGTTACTTACTCACCCTCCTCAAATATGTTACTTACTCACCCTCCTCAAATATGTTACTTACTCACCCTCCTCACATATGTTACTTACTCACCCTCCTCACATATGTTACTTACTCACCCTCCTCACATATGTTACTTACTCACCCTCCTCAAATATGTTACTTACTCACCCTCCTCAAATATGTTACTTACTCACCCTCCTCAAATATGTTACTTACTCACCCTCCTCACATATGTTACTTACTCACCCTCCTCACATATATTTAGTTACTCACCCTCCTCACATATGTTACTTACTCACCCTCCTCACATATGTTACTTACTCACCCTCCTCACATATATTTAGTTACTCACTCTCCTCACATATGTTACTTACTCACCCTCCTCAAATATGTTACTTACTCACCCTCCTCACATATGTTACTTACTCACCCTCCTCACATATGTTACTTACTCACCCTCCTCACATATATTTAGTTACTCACCCTCCTCACATATGTTACTTACTCACCCTCCTCAAATATGTTACTTACTCACCCTCCTCACATATGTTACTTACTCACCCTCCTCACATATATTTAGTTACTCACCCTCCTCACATATGTTACTTACTCACCCTCCTCACATATGTTACTTACTCACCCTCCTCACATATATTTAGTTACTCACCCTCCTCACATATGTTACTTACTCACCCTCCTCACATATGTTACTTACTCACCCTCCTCACATATGTTACTTACTCACCCTCCTCACATATATTTAGTTACTCACCCTCCTCACATATGTTACTTACTCACCCTCCTCACATATGTTACTTACTCACCCTCCTCACATATATTTAGTTACTCACCCTCCTCACATATGTTACTTACTCACCCTCCTCACATATGTTACTTACTCACCCTCCTCACATATATTTAGTTACTCACTCTCCTCACATATGTTACTTACTCACCCTCCTCAAATATGTTACTTACTCACCCTCCTCACATATGTTACTTACTCACCCTCCTCACATATATTTAGTTACTCACCCTCCTCACATATGTTACTTACTCACCCTCCTCACATATGTTACTTACTCACCCTCCTCACATATATTTAGTTACTCATCCTCCTCACATATGTTACTTACTCACCCTCCTCACATATATTTAGTTACTCACCCTCCTCACATATGTTTAGTTACTCACCCTCCTCACATATATTTAGTTACTCACCCTCCTCACATATGTTTAGTTACTCACCCTCCTCACATATATTTAGTTACTCACCCTCCTCACATATGTTACTTACTCACCCTCCTCACATATATTTAGTTACTCACCCTCCTCACATATGTTTAGTTACTCACCCTCCTCACATATATTTAGTTACTCACCCTCCTCACATATGTTTAGTTACTCACCCTCCTCACATATATTTAGTTACTCACCCTCCTCACATATATTTAGTTACTCACCCTCCTCACATATGTTTAGTTACTCACTCTCCTCACATATATTTAGTTACTCACCCTCCTCACATATATTTAGTTACTCACCCTCCTCACATATATTTAGTTACTCACCCTCCTCACATATGTTTAGTTACTCACCCTCGTCACATATGTTTAGTTACTCACTCTCCTCACATATGTTTAGTTACTCACCCTCCTCACATATGTTTAGTTACTCACCCTCCTCACATATGTTTAGTTACTCACTCTCCTCACATATGTTTAGTTACTCACCCTCCTCACATATATTTAGTTACTCACCCTCCTCACATATATTTAGTTACTCACCCTCCTCACATATGTTTAGTTACTCACCCTCCTCACATATGTTTAGTTACTCACTCTCCTCACATATGTTTAGTTACTCACTCTCCTCACATATGTTTAGTTACTCACTCTCCTCACATATGTTTAGTTACTCACCCTCCTCACATATGTTTAGTTACTCACCCTCCTCACATATGTTACTTACTCACCCTCCTCACATATGTTTAGTTACTCACCCTCCTCACATATATTTAGTTACTCACCCTCCTCACATATATTTAGTTACTCACCCTCCTCACATATATTTAGTTACTCACCCTCCTCACATATGTTTAGTTACTCACCCTCCTCACATATGTTTAGTTACTCACTCTCCTCACATATGTTTAGTTACTCACCCTCCTCACATGTGTTTAGTTACTCACCCTCCTCACATATGTTTAGTTACTCACTCTCCTCACATATGTTTAGTTACTCACCCTCCTCACATATATTTAGTTACTCACCCTCCTCACATATATTTAGTTACTCACCCTCCTCACATATGTTTAGTTACTCACCCTCCTCACATATGTTTAGTTACTCACTCTCCTCACATATGTTTAGTTACTCACCCTCCTCACATATATTTAGTTACTCACCCTCCTCACATATATTTAGTTACTCACCCTCCTCACATATGTTTAGTTACTCACCCTCCTCACATATGTTTAGTTACTCACTCTCCTCACATATGTTTAGTTACTCACCCTCCTCACATATATTTAGTTACTCACCCTCCTCACATATATTTAGTTACTCACCCTCCTCACATATGTTTAGTTACTCACCCTCCTCACATATGTTTAGTTACTCACTCTCCTCACATATGTTTAGTTACTCACCCTCCTCACATATGTTTAGTTGCTCACCCTCCTCACATATGTTTAGTTACTCACTCTCCTCACATATGTTTAGTTACTCACTCTCCTCACATATGTTTAGTTACTCACTCTCCTCACATATGTTTAGTTACTCACTCTCCTCACATATGTTTAGTTACTCACCCTCCTCACATATATTTAGTTACTCACCCTCCTCACATATATTTAGTTACTCACCCTCCTCACATATATTTAGTTACTCACCCTCCTCACATATGTTTATTTACTCACCCTCCTCACATATGTTTAGTTACTCACTCTCCTCACATATGTTTAGTTACTCACCCTCCTCACATATGTTTAGTTACTCACCCTCCTCACATATGTTTAGTTACTCACTCTCCTCACATATGTTACTTACTCACCCTCCTCACATATATTTAGTTACTCACCCTCCTCACATATGTTTAGTTACTCACCCTCCTCACATATATTTAGTTACTCACCCTCCTCACATATGTTTAGTTACTCACCCTCCTCACATATATTTAGTTACTCACCCTCCTCACATATATTTAGTTACTCACCCTCCTCACATATGTTTAGTTACTCACTCTCCTCACATATATTTAGTTACTCACCCTCCTCACATATATTTAGTTACTCACCCTCCTCACATATATTTAGTTACTCACCCTCCTCACATATGTTTAGTTACTCACCCTCGTCACATATGTTTAGTTACTCACTCTCCTCACATATGTTTAGTTACTCACCCTCCTCACATATGTTTAGTTACTCACCCTCCTCACATATGTTTAGTTACTCACTCTCCTCACATATGTTTAGTTACTCACCCTCCTCACATATATTTAGTTACTCACCCTCCTCACATATATTTAGTTACTCACCCTCCTCACATATGTTTAGTTACTCACCCTCCTCACATATGTTTAGTTACTCACTCTCCTCACATATGTTTAGTTACTCACCCTCCTCACATATATTTAGTTACTCACCCTCCTCACATATATTTAGTTACTCACCCTCCTCACATATGTTTAGTTACTCACCCTCCTCACATATGTTTAGTTACTCACTCTCCTCACATATGTTTAGTTACTCACCCTCCTCACATATATTTAGTTACTCACCCTCCTCACATATATTTAGTTACTCACCCTCCTCACATATGTTTAGTTACTCACCCTCCTCACATATGTTTAGTTACTCACTCTCCTCACATATGTTTAGTTACTCACCCTCCTCACATATGTTTAGTTGCTCACCCTCCTCACATATGTTTAGTTACTCACTCTCCTCACATATGTTTAGTTACTCACTCTCCTCACATATGTTTAGTTACTCACTCTCCTCACATATGTTTAGTTACTCACTCTCCTCACATATGTTTAGTTACTCACCCTCCTCACATATATTTAGTTACTCACCCTCCTCACATATATTTAGTTACTCACCCTCCTCACATATGTTTATTTACTCACCCTCCTCACATATGTTTAGTTACTCACTCTCCTCACATATGTTTAGTTACTCACCCTCCTCACATATGTTTAGTTACTCACCCTCCTCACATATGTTTAGTTACTCACTCTCCTCACATATGTTTAGTTACTCACTCTCCTCACATATGTTTAGTTACTCACTCTCCTCACATATGTTTAGTTACTCACTCTCCTCACATATGTTTAGTTACTCACCCTCCTCACATATGTTTAGTTACTCACCCTCCTCACATATGTTACTTATATACTCATTACTCACCTTCTTCACATATGTAGCTGAGTCCCACCCCCACGTGGATGACTCCATTCATCACCACCATCATAGTCATCGCCCCCAAGAAGATGTACTTCATGTGACTCCTTTGCAGGCTGTGGTAGAGTCTTCTCACTTGCATGGTGGCAGTTAAAAAGAGGAACTCTAGCTAGTTAATAGTTAACGTATTGGGAATTTCAAGGACTTCTTGTTCAATAAAACAATGAATAAGTATGAATAGAATTAGTGTTAATTATTATTTGAATAGGTTGGTGATTTGAATATAGTGTACAATAAATACGATAGGTACTAACTCTGTGACTCTACAACCGTCAATGAACCAGGAAAGGAAGAAGCTGCTCCTTTTTCCTTATGATTTATCTCTAGTTTCTTCCTTGTAAGATTTAATCGATTATTGCAATATATTTAATTGTATCTCAATTTAGTATCAACTAATACTATATAATATACGATTTTTGTCACATTTATGAAATAACATATTGGTTTAATTTCGTAAGTCGTTAATTTGTTTCGGATATTAAAATTATTTCAGTCTATCGCAAAAAAGTTTTCTATGAGAATTCCTGTGCAGGAGTAACTACTTTAGAATTTACTTATCATTTTTTCCTTTTATGAATTTGAATAAAACAAACCATGTTAAACAGCTTTAGGATTTTATATGATAAAAGGAATGCAAGGTGCCAATACATTATATGTTTATTCCTAGTTTTTAATTAGGAATATATAATATTATAGCTATTCACAATAACATTTGAATATTAGAGTTAACACTTCACATTTGTTTCAAGTTTTGTAAACACTATTCTATAAAAGATAATTAAAAACCTTTGTACATTATAAAAACAATAAATTTTCCAATTTAATAAAAGTAGGTATAATTTTTTTCATCGAATGACAGAAATTAAAGACAATGAAATATATTAAATATGCGATATTATTTCTGAAATTTATCTAATATTATTTTTTCGAGTATAGGAACCTATTTCTTAATTACACCTTAATCTACCGACTGATTATGTACATATGATATATTTTATGTTTGATATATATAACTATTAACTGTACTAAATAGAATTAAATATAGTGTGCTGTATATTTACATGGCTACATAATAATTAATGTTATATCACGGAGTTAAATAAACATTTGTCCGAATATTTGGCACAGAACATTAGGAATAATATTTTAAAGTTACTAAAACATTCAAAATAAAATAATAGATACAATGTGTACTTATAACTCTACTTGAAAACATTCTAAGTATATACAAAATTATATCAAATTGAGAAATAGAAAATAATAAAAAAAAACTTTATTTTATAAAATTTGAGTAGAATAAATTTTAATACAAATTTTAAAATTACCTGTTTGCTAAACTATAGAGGGTAATTACATCATTAACTTTTCATTTTAAGTAGGTCATGGATAAAAAAATTATTTATTCATATCCATTTCTGAAAAGATACCCAATTTTTTTTTGCAATTTTCTTTTCTTTTAGGATAATAATCATAAATTCCAATAACAAACAGATGGTCATTATAGAGCTGCACATTCAATAGAATCTATGATCATTGAACAGCATAATCAAATATGATTATTGATTACCGTAATCAATAATTGACAAATATTATTTTGTACACTAGTAATTAGGAGCAGGTATGCTAAATACAGGGTCTTTATATACAATAAACTCTTCTATTTTACTCTTCGAATTATATATCAGTAAGCAATAAGATGATTGTTATAGTTATTAAACTATATTATACTATAAACATCTTCAGATAGGGTTGAACTGTGAAAACTGTGAACAAATTACCACTGTGGATATAATAATATACAGGCAGACCCCGCTTTAAGTAGACCCCGCTGTTATAACAGGACAACTTGAAGCAGAGTTGACCCCGAGCTTACTTACATCATTTGTTCCGGAAAATTATTTTAAAATAATTTTATTTACATTGAAGGAACCATATAAAACATGGTACATAGTATTAGTGTACCATGCAAACGATCTTTGTTTTTTGTTAATAGAAAACGAAAAGACTGGAGTAACAATGCTAAACTTAAAACGGGGTCTCCCCAGCTTTAAGTTCAAATTCTAAAGAGCCGTACACACGTAGGGTTTTTTCAGTCTTTCCGCCAGACTTTTTGCTAAGCTCCTCCTACTTTTTCCACGAGAATATAAGAAAAAACGATATAGTAATTATTTATTCTAGTTGGTATCCATGATACCTGCAGGTATCATGGATACCAACTAGAATAAATAACAATTATATCGTTTTTCTTATATTCTAGTGGAAAAAGTAGGAGGAGCTTAGCAAAAAGTCTGGTGGAAAGACTGAAAAAACCCTACGTGTGTACTGCCCTTGAGTCAATGTGAGGTACGATTCTGACTTAAAGCGAGGTCTGCCTGTAAAGTGCATTGTAAACGAATATTTTAATTTCTATGGCGCCCAAAACATAGAATGTTATTACATTTACTTAACATTCATTGGAAAAACTATATTCATATTTGACATTCTCTTTTTAGTTTTCATATAACTGTTAATGTGGTACAATATTAAGACTACGATAAATAATATACTGCACTAAAGTATATATAACACTTGCATATTTGATTATTATACTTGACAATAACCATATATTAAAAATTTAAATGATATATTGAGTCTGAGGAACATGATTCAAATATAATTTCCCTTCAAATCAGTTAATATCTTGGTAATATCCCTCATTCTTTTAATATCGTAATGAGTATTTAATTCTATTTGGTGCGATGTGAATATTCCTGAAAAATACTGTTCCATCAAGTCACCTTTAACTGTCCGTTGAATCCAAGAAATTTGCAAACAATCTAAGGTCAAACGGAGATAATTCAGCCTTCGATATTTATTAGTGTTAGGAGACTTACTTTCAAAAAATTTACATTGTCTTAACAGTTCCTTAGAGTGCCTACATTGTCTTTACAGTTTCTTAGAGTGTCTAGATTGTCTTAACAGTTCCTTGGAGTGCCTACATTGTCTTAACAGTTCCATATAGTGCCTACATTGTCTTAACAGTTCTTTGGAGTGCCTACATTGTCTTAACAGTTCCATATAGCACCTACATTGTCTTAACAGTTCCATATAGTGCCTACATTGTATTAACAGTTCTTTAGTGTGCCTACATTGTCTCAACAGTTCCATATACTACCTACATTGTCTTAACAGTTCCTTATAGTGCCTACATTAACGTCATCAGCACCGAGAGAGCTCATTGGTTAATTTCAATAGTGACATCATCAACTCATTGGTTAGACTCAATAGTGACGTCATCAACTCATTGGTTAATTTCAATAGTGACGTCATCAACTCATTGATTAGACTCAATAGTGACGACATCAGCACCGAGACAGCTCATTGGATAGACTCACTAGTGACGTCATCAGCACCAAGATGAAAGTAAAAGATGTCAACCTATGCGCTGCATTCACTGCAAAAGAACAGAAAAAAATTAAACCTAGCAACGTAGCCCTCAAAAGTTTTTCACTAACCTAGCCGCTGACGCGGGCGCACAAGTCTACACTAAAACCCTTATAAAATATTAACCAATTGACTTTTCAATATTTTTTCTTCATAATAACCTTCATTTGATATTTACTCATACATTGGTAAACGTCAAAGAATAATTTTCCACAAACAAAGTTAAGAAACAAACATTTTTCAGGTTTTATTGTATTTGCGGGGTTTGTCACTCTGTTCGGAGCTTGGTGTGCGCAAATAGTTTCGCACATTTTACTAAGCCGCTAAGAGTTACAGTTAACTAATTATAGTGAGACATTCACCCTTATGTCGTGCATATCATGAGTGGATATATTTGACAGGATATATTTGAATAAATAATATAATTATACTATATATAATATAAATATAAACAATTTATCACCTTCGTTTTTGGCTAATCATATGTAATTATGAAACCGCTTCCAAATTTGATTAAAACTAAAGTTATAATACTTTTTCCATGAGGACTGGCGCACCAGCGGTTTGGTTACTAGAGTTAGTATGTTATATATTTAATCATTTCAATATTGTCAATTAATGGTAATTTACTTATTGTCTTCGCAAATATCGAAGGTTATGTTTAAGAACTGTTTTCCCGTGTTTATTTAGTTCAATTATTAACAAAGAGCTTTGTGTATAGTGTAGCTGTATAACTCACCACTGAGCACATGCTCTTTCACTTCCAGTAGCTGCGGTTCACCGTAGAAGTTCACCTGTTGAAGATAGTCTTGCTTGGCGGAGGCACTTGCTGTCTCAACCCTTGCTTCACATTTTAGCCGCAGAGTACCTACCGATAAATTAACCTTTAAGTTCACTTTTTAGAGTTGTTTTTTTCTCCATTAGAATGTTATATTATTCTCTATTATGTTCTCCTTTTAGAGTCATATGTTCTCCACTAGAAATACCGAGGGCTATAAATATATTTTAACTAATTCACTCATTAGAGTGTTCACTTCTCTCTTTTTCTTATGAATGCTGATATTTTATCATATCACTAGTGTATTTGCCCGTTAAAAATAACGAGTCTTCAATAGTAATTTAATACCCGTTGTTAGGTTATTTTTAGTGAATTAAAATAAAATTCATTTTTCTGCATAAACTGATACTTTTTTCATAGATAAAATTGAAAATTGAATTAAAACAGGGAAATTTAAATATATTCCCGTATGTATCATAGTTACATTCTTAATGTTTATTACCGGTCGTGTAGAAGCGGACACCAAATAAATAAATAAACACACGAGGGAAATTATTAGTATAGATTGAAGGTGCATGAATATTTTCTTGTTGAATTTAATGAAGAGTAAGTATACATACCTCGCCTGAAGTGATTATTGTTGAGGCGGATGCTGAGCTCCAGGAGGGATGCCTCCAGTCCCTCCATGTCCACCTCCGGGTGGTGGGACAGAGTGAACTTACTAGGTACCTGACGATACAGAGGGGAAAGTTTGATGAAAAGTTGGAGTTAAATTGAAGCCAATTTGCTAGTAACTATACACATCTGCATTGGTTATACACTTCTACATTGCTTCGACTCACAAAATAACTTACAAAATAGTGAGAAATATTTTTTATGTAAATCAATTGTATGGACGAAATTTCTAAATTATGGGAGTCTTCTCCTTTTTTCCCAACTCATTCTCCACTCTCACTCTCTTATCTCTCTCTCATTCACTCTCATTTCATCTCTCACTCTCTCTCTTCCTCCCTTTCTCCCTCTCTCATAATCCCCCACGCTCACATTCCTTCCCTTTCACTTTTGCCGACCACCGTACGTTTTCAGGTGACGTGCCATGCTAGGTCTTCTCCACACTACTCTCAAATTCCTCCGCATTTATCCTGTCCACACTTCGAAATTTATTCTCGGTGTTCTCACTGTCACTTTCATTCTTCTCCACCTCTTCTTTATTCTGGTCAACATTTGCTTGGGTCTATGATCTAAGAGAGAATTTTGGTTTGTCGTATTTACACTCTCGACTATCTTGTGTCGTAACTCCTTCCAAACCAGGAAATAGTTTAGCTCGTACCACCGTTCGAGCGCCATATTGAACCAAGTTCATCTGTGTTTTTGGCAGAAGAAATGATTTACGTAGGCTAGACCGTGAGTCTCAGCCATCTGCAACAGTTCGTAGCCAGAAGGATTTGATTTTCCTCCGTTGGCAATAGTCGATTTTATTTTTTCTTAATAACTGTTGTTTCACTTCGTGTCTGCGGTTAAGTATGATCTCCTGCCCTTCCTTAATTATGGGTTGATATTTTGATCTCAACCTGAGATTTCCGATCTTAACTGCAATTCTCCATTCCACACTGGTTGTTCCTGCTCCATCCATTCCGTCAGTCTCGTTCCCATCAGCATGATGGCCACTTTCCTAGAGTGTACGACCACTGTTGGGTCATCCGCTTCTCCTAGCCAGACAACACTATCACCTACCGCTAAAATCTCTGTCATCAGAACCACCTGCCATCCGTGAATCTATAAAAGTAGCCACTCTTTTGAGTTATTCCCTATTTCTTTCTTTCAAGAATATTCTTCTCAGATTCTATGTTACCACCGTCAATATCTTCTCCCTAGTTCTTGTTTCCTGCATCTGTCTTCTACTCTTGGATCTTACTCTTCCTTGAACTCATCTTCCTCTCCTCTCGCGTGTACACATCTCCCTGTCACTCTATTCTCCTCTCTGCTGATTTTCACTCTCGTACTTTCTCCTCCTGTACCTCCTCCCTCTTCTCACCTCGTCCCTTCTATGACAGGTGTTTAGGTGAATTGTCATCAGTCTCATGTGTATTTCAGCATTCACCCGATTTAATGTGCGATTTTCATGCCATATATAGGAGGCCCTGGCCTTTTTGTCTTTTAGGTTGTAAATTGGTTGCCTATTTCCCTTCCCCTCAGTGCCCCAAAATATGGGATATGGTGGGTACCTATCCATACCTCTTCCAGCCCCCTTTTCCCCAGTCTTTGCCGTTCTGTGGATGCACCTGGTGATCCCATCTGCACTATCGGTAAAGTGACTCTTTTTCTTCCTTCTCACTCTTCTTTCCTCTCACTCTCCTCTTCTTCTCTCTCACTTCCCCTCTTATTTCTCACTCTCTCTAACCACTCCCATCCTATGTACTCTCTCGGCTCAAGTCACTTTAGTGTTTCCCAACATCACACGACAGCTCATTACTTAGAGTTTCCTTTGCATCCCCAGACTCTCTGCAATACCCTAACACGCTTTAAAGAAACATATCATATCAAATTATCAATATACAATTATACATACATGTTGAAATAGTATCTAGCGCGTAATATCAATGTAACTTGTATATTCGAATCAGTATAATTTAGATATTCGAAACATGTAATTTAGATATTCGAATCACGCATTTTAGATATTCGAATTATAGGTAATTCAGATATTCGAATCAATGTATTTTAAATTCCTTACCTTCACAAATTGCGGAAGGTTTTATGATCTGGTCAGCATTTATTTATTCATTCGTAATCTTGTTTGATATATATTTGTATACACCTATTATCATTTCACTTGAAGTTATTAAATTATTTTATGATTTTCCTCCTCCATCCAGAACTCTCCCCCCCCCCCCCCCCCCCGCAACCCTCTCCAGGTTTCTTGTTTACGTTTCCAGTGCATTTAATCCGCACACACACAAACACACGCACAAACATCACATTTTAGGGGCAAAGATTTACTTCAATTATGCACTTTGAGATACGATTGAGAGTAGTGCTGGTGCTAGGAATTGCTTGTGCTGGGAATTGCTTGTGCTGGGAATTGCTTGTGCTAGGAATTGTTGTGCTGGGAATTGCTTGTGCTAGGAATTGCTTGTGATAGAAATTGCTTGTGCTGGGAATTGCTGGTGCTGGGAATTGCTGGTGCTGGGAATTGTTGGTGCTGGGAATTGCTTGTGCTGGGAATTGCTTGTGCTGGGAATTGCTTGTGCTAGGAATTGCTTGTGCTGGGAATTGCTTGTGTTGGGAATTGCTTGTGCTGGGAATTGCTTGTGCTGGGAATTGCTTGTGCTGGGAATTGCTTGTGGTGGGAATTGCTTGTGCTGGGAATTGCTGGTGCTGGGAATTGCTTGTGCTAGGAATTGCTTGTGCTGGAAATTTCTTGCGCTGGGAATGGCTTGTACTGAGAATTGCTGGTGCTGGGAATTGATTGTACTGGGAATGGCTTGTGCTGTAAATTGCTTACTTAGTGATAGTAGGCAGTAACTTTAGTTAGTGATAGTAGGCAGTGACTTTAGTTAGTGATAGTAGGCAGTGACTTTAGTTAGTGATAGTAGGCAGTGACTTTAGTAAGTGATAGTAGGCAGTAACTTTAGTTAGTGATAGTAGGCAGTGACTTTAGTTAGTGATAGTAGGCAGTGACTTTAGTTACTGATAGTAGGCAGTGACTTTAGTTAGTGATAGTAGGCAGTGACTTTAGTTAGTGATAGTAGACAGTGACTTTAGTTAGTAATAGTAGGCAGTGACTTTAGTTAGTGATAGTAGGCAGTGACTTTAGTTAGTGATAGTAGGCAGTGACTTTAGTTAGTGATAGTAGGCAGTAACTTTAGTTAGTGATAGTAGGCAGTGACTTTAGTTAGTGATAGTAGGCAGTAACTTTAGTTAGTGATAGTAGGCAGTGACTTTAGTTAGTGATAGTAGGCAGTGACTTTAGTTAGTGATAGTAGACAGTGACTTTAGTTAGTAATAGTAGGCAGTGACTTTAGTTAGTGATAGTAGGCAGTGACTTTAGTTAGTGATAGTAGGCAGCATCTTGCGGATTAGACCTATTAACTATGGCCTAAAAACTCTTAACAGGAAGATTGCCGCTACCGAGAAAAGTTACGCAGGATGGAGAACATTTAGATGCTGTTACCCCACCTGCGGCTTAAGTATTTACTAACAATTCAGTTACACTTGGAAAAAGTTTTCGGAAAGAGGCAGATGATAGGATAATTTGGTATTCTATTTCTAGGAATTAAAATTATTACTACATTCTATTTAATATAGATATGGATAGAATTAATAGGTAAATAATTACTCATATTTTCATAATTACACTAACGGTTGTCTGTTGATGTACCAGAGTGTGACTACCTTCTTACTGTTGAAGTTGTAGTAGTCATTTTAAGCGATTTATTATGATTTTCAGTGTCACCCATGTTGGAAGAGCTCCTCTACCAGCTCCGTTATACCTTTCTCCAGCCGACGGAGCGTTCCTTTAGATTTAAAACGCCTCGCAGTTAACCAACAGGTGGGCTGGACTGACTTTATCCCTCATGCAGCGCCTGCACTTTGAATCCTCTACTTTCCTTGCCATGGCTCTCTATATACCCAAGTCTGGATGATTACCAGTGTAGAAACAGACGAGGTTGACTCTCTCCGATCTCGTCAGGGAGTTTTCTCCTTTCTCCCTCACTCCACGAGTGTACACCCTCCTCAACGCTCAATGCTTCATGCATGGGGCTCATGAAGCTTGGGTATCCTCAGCCGATCCTCGATGCTCCTGCTCGCACAACTATCTTTAGAATGGGTATGCTGAAAGCCGAGCACCATTGCTAGGGACTTTGGTCAGGTCAAAAAGTTGCATCAGTAAAGGTCTGGTAGATGTATGCAAACCTCATGTCTAATAAATCTGGTCCAGGTGCTTTACTCATCTTCAATGTCCCGATGCTCTTTTTCAGTTCCAGCAGGTTAAGTCCTATTATAATTCCTCTCTCGGTGTTTGACCACTCTGACCGTCTTTGCCGGGTGCACCGGTTCGTCATTTTGCTGCTTATTTCGACGTAATCCTGGATAAAGGCATTTGCTTTTGGGCTTGTTTTCCATGTGCCCATGAACACTGTACAGCATAGCTAGGTTAGTGCTCCTCTCATTTATGATATTATCCAGTTGTTTGTGCCAAGTCACCTTCTTTCCCATTTCACCTTCCTTTCTCTTTTCACCTCTTTCAGCTCCGTTTGCATATACCAACCAACTCACCTTTTCGACCTGTCATGCCTCTCCTAGCACTATTTCTTCTTCTTCTCAATTGCCTGTAGATGTACGGTCATATACCATACTGTGGCTTATCTTCTTACTCCCGGGTATAGCAAGTTTCTTGGGCCAATATTGGGACAGCATTGGCCCGAGAATCATTGCTACCTGGGCTAGGCTGATGTACCAAACTGTGACATACCTTTTTATTGTTGATGTACCAGACTGTGACATACCTTTTTATTGTTGATGTACCAGACTGTGACATACCTTTTTATTGTTGATGTACCAGTCCAGCTTGGCTGCAGGATGTGACTTAGCGGAGGAGCAATTAGCGTTCAGGTAATCGCCTGCTACGTACTTTTCGCGCACACCTGAGATGCGTGGATCTTCCGATGGTAACTCTGAAAAATATAGGAATGTCTCACAATATCATGTTATACTTTTAAGGAAAAGGGATTGTTTAAATATAGGAATGTCTCACAATGTCCTGTTATACTTTGAAGGAATAGGGATTGTTATAATATAGGAATGTCTCACAATGTCCTATTATACTTTTAGGAAATAGAAAGTGTTGAAACATAGCTATGTCCAACAATATCTATTATTACTTAGATGAAGTAGAAAGGAAGTATTAATATATCAATACTTCAACTGTTGAAGATGAAATTAGAATCTCTCCATACAATTCCAATTTAGAGATAATTATATAATTAAAAAAAAAACGAAAAAACTATAAACCTCTCTTAAGAAAAAAGAAGAAAAAACCTAATTTAGAAATAGATTTTAATATTGTTCTACAATTAAATTCCATATGCGATTTCAATAAATAATATTATTATTATATTATTTTTAATGTGCTGTTAGAGATATCACATTTCTGGCTTCAAAACATTTATTAAATCATAATTCAATATATTGAATGTGAAGTACAATATATTGACTATTTTCAGAAGACCATTCCATATATTTTTCTACACCCAACTAATTTGTATTCATCGGCAATGTGATATTATACGTGAACAATTTCCAGGTTTCCAAACTATGATTTAGTTCATTTGGAGCCACACATCAAATTAGCAGAAAACACCTGCGGCGAAAAGAGGCGCAATGCCTCCTAGAGAAAGGCAGCCCCTTGTCGTGACCACAGAGTGGGAAAATGGGGAAATATACGGTGGGATAATGATGCAGTGGGGGTGGGATACAGTCGGTGGGGGGGGGGGGGAAGCGGGAGAAAGAAACAGGGGGGAGGGGGAGATGCAGTGGAGGATTTTCTGTCAGAGAAATTATAGATACTATATTTTGTATTAGTTTTTCACTTTGAGCTAAATGTTCGTTTTCTGTTTACTGTCTCAACTCAGGCTTTGAATTCAACTAATTTAAATATTATTATTAAATCACAGAAATCTTATTTCGAATTAAAGTATCAGTTGTAAAACGAAATTAATGAAATTATTATAAAAATTGAGTGTTCAAAAGTTGAAATTACAAAATTATATCACGTTTGATGAGCTTTAATTTTGACTGCTGATTGTTAGTATTGTTAATTTTTGCATATAATATTTTATCATGAAACATATAAATGAAATAAATTCAAACAGATATAATAAAAACCTGGATGGTAAAAAAACGTTATCATTGTTAGAATATACAATAAGCATCTAGAACAGGCATTCGTAGAGCGTACATATTCACCGCCGCTATTGAATGCTTTTTGAGTTATAATGACCTTGACCTTGACCTTTGATCTGATTGCTCTCAAAATACAATAGTATGGTTTCTGAACATTGACCAATCGTCCCATCATATTTCAGGCAATTTTATTAAATAAATTTTTCAGTTATGCGAATAACAAGATAATAAATAAATATAATACGATTAAAACAACCTAACCTACTGCAATTTTACGAAGGTAATGAGAAATAGAGAACACAAGACATATTGAACATACAACACTTGTAACATATTGAACATAAATTCAAGCCAAAGGCGTAATTTGTAAAGTTTGTCACTGAATTTTTCAAGCATTATTGATATGTAAAGTTAGTGAATATTAAAGATATCGATTGGGAGAGAGAAATGAACAAAGAAAAAGATATTGTTGCGGTGGTAACTTTTAACCGGTGAGGAGGTATCTGCGGTACTTGGAGTGTACTTACTTTGGTACTTGGTATGTACTTACTTTGGTACTTGATATGTACTTACTTTGGTACTTGGTATGTACTTACTTTGGTACTTGATATGTACTTACTTTGGTACTTGGTATGTACTTACTTTGGTACTTGGTATGTACTTACTTTGGTACTTGGTATGTACTTACTTTGGTACTTGGTATGTACTTACTTTGGTACTCGATATGTACTTACTTTGGTACTTGATATGTACTTACTTTGGTACTTGATATGTACTTACTTTGGTACTTGATATGTACTTACTTTGGTACTTGATATGTACTTACTTTGGTACTTGATATGTACTTACTTTGGTACTTGGAATGTACTTACTTTGGTACTTGGTAAGTACTTACTTTGGTACTTTGTGTGTACTTACTTTGGTACTTGGTAAGTACATACTTTGGTACTTGGTATGTACTTACTTTGGTACTCGATATGTACTTACTTTGGTACTTGATATGTACTTACTTTGGTACTTGATATGTACTTACTTTGGTACTTGATATGTACTTACTTTGGTACTTGATATGTACTTACTTTGGTACCTGATATGTACTTACTTTGGTACTTGATATGTACTTACTTTGGTACTTGGAATGTACTTACTTTGGTACTTGGTAAGTACTTACTTTGGTACTTTGTGTGTACTTACTTTGGTACTTGGTAAGTACATACTTTGGTACTTGGTATGTACTCACTCTGGTACTTGATATGTACTTACTTTGGTACTTGGTAAGTACTTACTTTGGTATTTGGTAGGTACTTACTTTGGTACTTAGCATGTACTTACTTTAGTACTTGGTAAGTACTTACTTTGGTACTTGGTAAGTACTTACTTTAGTACTTGGTAAGTACTTACTTTGGTACTTGGTATGTACTTACTTTGGTACTTGATATGTACTTACTTTGGTACTTGATATGTACTTACTTTGGTACTTGGTATGTACTTACTTTGGTACTTGATATGTACTTACTTTGGTACTTGGTATGTACTTACTTTGGTACTTGATATGTACTTACTTTGGTACTTGATATGTACTTACTTTGGTACTTGATATGTACTTACTTTGGTACTTGATATGTACTTACTTTGGTACTTGGTATGTACTTACTTTGGTACTTGATATGTACTTACTTTGGTACTTGATATGTACTTACTTTGGTACTTGGTATGTACTTACTTTGGTACTTGGTAAGTACTTACTTTGGTACTTTGTATGAACTTACTTTGGTACTTGGTAAGTACATACTTTGGTACTTGGTATGTACTCACTCTGGTACTTGATATGCACTTACTTTGGTACTTGGTAAGTACTTACTTTGGTATTTGGTAAGTACTTACTTTAGTACTTGGCATGTACTTACTTTAGTACTTGGTAAGTACTTCCTTTAGTACTTGGTAAGTACTTACTTTGGTACTTGGTATGTACTTACTTTGGTACTTGATATGTACTTACTTTAGTACTTGGCATGTACTTACTTTAGTACTTGGTAAGTACTTCCTTTAGTACTTGGTAAGTACTTACTTTGGTACTTGGTATGTACTTACTTTGGTACTTGATATGTACTTACTTTAGTACTTGGTAAGTACTTACTTTGGTACTTGGGAGAGTAAGTAAGTACAGTGAGAGTTAATTGTTTAATGACGAAAATTGAATAGAAAATAATTTAATATACACAAAATGAAAATTAAACATTTTTTAACAACATGATTTGATGGTTTCTTACTGTTTATTTTCATTTATTTCACAAGCCATTAATTTCTTAATATTATCGATAATTTATGCAATATACAACCTAAATTTATTCACATTAAATACACTAAAAGAATTAGGTTTCTAACTTCAGGAAGAACTGTTCCTAATAATCTGTACAGATTCATTAAAAAGAATGACTGTTGTTATGAATTCTTATAATTAGGAGCCAAGTGGAACGAACCTCAGGCAAGTAATTAAGTGCCACTCTCAAAAATAGTAACTAATTAAATATCCCCAGTCTTGAGCTATAGTGAGGCTAGAGCTATAGTGAGGCTAGACTCCTAGAGGTATAGTGAGGCTAGAGGTATAGTGATGCTAGAGGTATAGTGATGGTAAAGGTATAGTGAGGCTAGAGGTATAGTGAGGCTATAGCTATAGTGAGGCTAGAGGTATAATGAGGCTAGAGGTTTAGTGAGACTTGAGGTATAGTGAGAAATGTTCTATTGTGAGGCTTGAGCTATAGTGAGAAATGCAATATAGTGTTAGGTACTATCAAAGGAAAGAGTCTTCGATTAATGCTAATTTCTCAAATCACACATTTCTTATTTTCTATTATTTTCAAATGATTCAAGTTTGTCGTCGTGTACCCGAACTCATTTTAAAATATTTACAGACATTTAATTAGTAGAGTTTCTTTTTGGAAATGTGAAATTAGCTAATGGTGGAAAATTATTACGGATAATGTTTCATTCAAATAAAATATTAGAGCAAGTAAAAAAAGGGACAAGGGTCCGTTATCTTTACTAGTTCAAATTCTGGTCCGTTATCTTTACTAGTTCAAATTCTGGTCCGTTATCTTTACTAGTTCAAATTCTGGTCCGTTATCTTTACTAGTTCAAATTCTGGTCCGTTATGTCTACTTGGTTAAATTATTAAATAATTGACAAATAATTGGAATAAGGATGTAATTATTCTTATTAAGCAGAAGTTGTTTCTATCTTTTTATTACTCGTTCATCACAACTTCAAAATGAATCACGTTTGTTTTATCAATTCTTTCAATTAATAAATATGCAAAATTAATGTATAATCATTAATATTATTATTTATAAGGTTGTATTTTTATTAAATACTAAAGTCAATATTTTTTAAAACCAAAAAAATTATTCTGGTCCGTTAACTTTACTAGCTTATTTTCTGGTCCGTTATATCTTTACCAGCGTCATTTCTGGTCCGTTAACTTTACTTGGTCCGTTTCTGGTCCGTTATCTTTACTTGGTCCAAAATATTTATCAAAATATTGGTAATAGATGGAGCGTATATAGTATATACTATAAGCACTTAATGAAATATGCACCTAACGAAGCTTAGAATTATGTTTAACTAAATTACGTGCACTCGGTAGAGTGCATACCTTCACCGCTGCTCATAAATGACCTTGACCATCCAATAATACTTGAGTTATGAATGACCTTTACCTCAAATTTTGACCCATTTGCTCACAAAATTATTTAAACTGTAACTGGATAATGACCAATCGTCATTCCAAATTTCATTAATATTGGTTGAGTACTTTTTGAGTTATTGAGTTATAAATGACCTTGACCTTTGACTGGATCGCCTCCAAAATTCTACCAGATGGTTCTTGGACATTGACCAATCGTCCCACTAAATTTTAGGCAATTTGATCGAATACTTTTTGAGTTATTTGAATAAGAAGATGATAAATAAAGGCCGTCTAAAATATAACCTTCCGCTTTCTGCGAAGGTAAAAAGGAAGATCTTAATACCTTATAATGACCCAAATGAGGACACCATTCAAAATGCTTGACACCAACTCTTCAGCTTTTCTTTGGCGATAACACACTTGACAGCAGAAAGGTAATTCTACCTTTTGAAGATGGCACACTTTTGTTACTGGGAAGACGTTTCTAGAGCCAATTAGCTGATCAAAACAGAGTATTTTGATTGGTGCAAAGGAATCGGATGTGGAGAATTTCTATTCACTTCTAATTAATGAGAAAAGAAACTGAGAAGAAAAGCAGCACGCCTCTCGATATGCATTTATTTGAATTAAACTGCTGATGTACATGTGACACCCTATTGGGTGTTATTAATTTTACATCATTTAGAGGATTTTTTACTATATTTTCGATTGCTTGTGCTTCTGAATTCGACTTCAAAATAATTGACAATAGATTTTAACTGTGTATTATTGGAATGGGTACAGTTCAAATTAAATTGAAAAATTAAATGTTATTAGATGGTATTTATAACCAAATAATGTATCAAAAGTTTTCCGTGTAACATAATAATAATACTTTAATAGGGAAGATTCATACTCAGCATGAATTCCAAATATGAAGAGGTTATTTAAACGCAGCGTTGAAGGAATTTTTGATTTCAAGCTTATGAATAGAACGATTTCTATTCATCATCAGGACAAGAGTAGAAAACTTGACCTAACAACGAATTGTAATAATAATAAATAAATGGAAAATAAATTGATATATAAGCTATAGAAGTTCATCACCAGACAGTGATTGTGTCTTCTCTCTCCTACTAACGACTGTCCCTATTTAGTGACTGTCAAAGAAACGAATAGCTTAGATAGCTCACTAGACTGAATAGCTCAGATAGCTCACTAGAGTGAATAGCTCAGATAGCTCACTAGAGTGAAACTGACTGAGAAGCTCACCGAAACACCTTTGAGCATTGTATCGCAGTGAGCATTGGCTGACAGTGAGCATTGGCTGACAGTGAGCATTGGCTGACAGTGAGCATTGGCTGACAGTGAGCATTGGCTAACAGTGAGCATTGGCTAACAGTGAGCATTGGCAAACAGTGAGCATTGACTGACAGTGAGCATTGGCTAACAGTGAGCATTTGCTGACAGTGAGCATTGGCTGACAGTGAGCATTGGCTAACAGTGAGCATTGGCTGACAGTGAGCATTGGCTGACAGTGAGCATTGGCTAACAGTGAGCATTGGCTGACAGTGAGCATTGGCTGACAGTGAGCATTGGCTAACAGTGAGCATTGGCTTACAGTGAGCATTGGCTAACAGTGAGCATTGGCTAACAGTGAGCATTGGCTAACAGTGAGCGTTGGCTAACAGTGGGCATTGGCTGACAGTGAGCATTGGCTAACAGTGAGCATTGTATCGCAGTGAGCATTGGCTAACAGTGAGCATTGGCTGACAGTGAGCATTGGCTAACAGTGAGCATTGGCTGACAGTGAGCATTGGCTAACAGTGAGCATTGGCTAACAGTGAGCATTGGCTAACAGTGAGCATTGTATCGCAGTGAGCATTGGCTAACAGTGAGCATTGGCTAACAGTGAGCATTGGCTAACAGTGAGCATTGGCTAACAGTGAGCATTGGCTAACAGTGAGCATTGGCTAACAGTGAGCATTGGCTAACAGTGAGCATTGGCTAACAGTGAGCATTGTGTTATATTTTCTGACTCGATAACGAACTCAATTTAGGTTTCTACCTCTAATAGTAAATTACGCTCACTTTGTAGCTAATCTTGTTACACTGAATAAAATGACGTGAAATAAAGTTCTTTGGGTTCGTTTTATTAGTGTAAATTATGAATTATCGATCAGTTTCATATCTTCGGTCATATAAGAAATAACGATATTACAATAATTATTATCTAATTTTTATTTTTATTAGTATCCATGATACCTGCAGCTATCAATTAGATAACAATTGTAATATCGTTATTTCTTATATACCCGAAGATGTGAAACTGACCGATAATTCATAATTTACCCTACCTGTATTTTAACTCATAATTCTCTTTAATTTCCGAGAGTCTGATAAATTATTTAAATGTATGAAAAATAGATATATCTCAATATTTTAAATATTGTAGGTTTAACATTTTCACGGTAAGATTGTGAGTTCATAAAATAAAATAAAACATGAATTCATACTATAAACTTAAACCTATTTTCTTATAATATAATATAAAAATAAACATTTTTTTTACAATATATAATTTATAAACATGATTTCACAATATAAAATAAATTCATGTCTATACAAAACATAGCTGTAAAATGATAGCTATATATTATATGTAAATAGTACATAATCGAAGAGACATTTATAGTGGGCCATAGAATAATAGCTATTACGTCCTCTTGATCTTCTGTGGCCCCACCACGAGTTTCTGCTTGGGTAGCTTGATAGAATAATTGGTGTCTTATCAAACACCTCTGGCAGCTCCGTATAATCTAATAGCTTTAATTAAAATAGGAATTACGGCATGTTGGTCTTAGGGCTAATTTTAGAGATTTTAATTGAAGCTTCAATTGGCTTTTGTGGTTAGGAGGGAGATTATTACTAGTAAACTGTGTGAACACTAGGGTAACCTACTAGTTATGGGACGCTTCCACCTTTTCGATCATATAAAGAAAGAAATTATTATCATTTAACATATTTATTATTGGTATCCATGATACCTGCAGCCTGCAGGTATCATGGATACCAACTAAAATATATATTGAAAACGAGTGATTTGTTGGTAGTTGGTTTTTAGACTAATTGGTCCCTGGATAATTGGCACTAGGACTTTTCCCCGCCGGATCATTCCCCGCCGGATCATTCCCCACCGGACTATTCCCCGCCTGACTTTTCCCCGCCGAATAAAATAATTGTTTTTGAGCTATTAAATTATAATTTTGGTAAAACAAACCATTTATCAATAGAAGACACATTTTATTATTAACAGAATTGTTGTTTATTAATTTGACAATTAATATAATAGACTACAGAATTAATAATCCTACTATATATTTTTTATTTCACTTAATATTGGCTTTTTTATAGTGTCTTTTTTTCAATTATGCTTATTTAATATTTATTCCTTAAAGAACTTAAAATGTATTAACCATTATTATGAAAATACATAAGTTAGAGTGTAGAAATCCTTAAATCAAGACTTTTCAAGCAGTCAGATTTGAGGATGATTTAGATATAAAGTCGTGCATTTTTTCAAAAAGTCTCAAATGAAAACTAATTATCGAAAGAGTAACTACAAAACGGGTTCGGTTCAAGGAGTTGGTAAGTGACCGATTTCCATGCAACAATGTTTGAAAAAAAATCCAAAATATTGGCTAGTTGCGCGGCAGACTTTGATTTACAATTTCACGGCAATAGATTTAATGGTCAAAACTATTTTTTTCTTCAAAAAAACTAATTAAAAAATCCTAATATTAAATTGTCTTCCAAGATTTAAATTAAAATAAATAGGCGGGGAATAGTCCGGCGAAGAAAAGTCCAGGCGGGGAAAAGTCCGGCGGGGAATAGTCCGTTTCCCGGATAATTGAATCCCAACATATTATAGTATTCATCCATTATGATATAATCAGATAATTATTATAAATAGTTTTATTGTTCAACGTCTGTTAAGAGGAAAATGAAGAGTTGATAGTAAATGAAGCATACAAGCCAATCCAACACAAACGTTATAAGAGGAAAATGAAGAGGTGATAGTACAAGAAGTTTTCGAATTCACTAATACTAAAAACTAAGCACACTATAGTATGATATGGATATGCAAGGAACAAATCCTTTTCATCTGGAAATTGATCGGTAATTATTTTTGTATTATTATGTGATAATGTTCAGGTAATAAAATAAAACTTCAAAATTAAGCTAATTCTAACTAAAAATATTTTAATTGTTTAAAAACTATTAAGTTTTATTGTTTAAAAACTATTAAGTTTTATTGTTTAAAAACTATAAGTTTTATTGTTTAAAAACTATTAAGTTTTATTGTTTAAAAACTATTAAGTTTTATTGTTTAAAAACTATAAGTTTTATTGTTTAAAAACTATTAAGTTTTATTGTTTAAAAACTATTAAGTTTTATTGTTTAAAAACTATTAAGTTTTATTGTTTAAAAACTATTAAGTTTTATTGTTTAAAAACTATTAAGTTTTATTGTTTAAAAACTATTAAGTTTTATTGTTTAAAAACTATTAAGTTTTATTGTTTAAAAACTATTAAGTTTTATTGTTTAAAAACTATTAAGTTTTATTGTTTAAAAACTATAAGTTTTATTGTTTAAAAACTATTAAGTTTTATTGTTTAAAAACTATTAAGTTTTATTGTTTAAAAACTATAAGTTTTATTGTTTAAAAACTATTAAGTTTTATTGTTTAAAAACTATTAAGTTTTATTGTTTAAAAACTATTAAGTTTTATTGTTTAAAAACTATTAAGTTTTTTTGTTTAAAAACTATTAAGTTTTATTGTTTAAAAACTATTAAGTTTTATTGTTTAAAAACTATTAAGTTTTATTGTTTAAAAACTATTAAGTTTTCTTGTTTAAAAACTATTAAGTTTTATTGTTTAAAAACTATTAAGTTTTATTGTTTAAAAACTATTAAGTTTTATTGTTTAAAAACTGTCTGAAATATCCCTCTTTGAGTGTGGTGGAACTTGTGCTTTGGATTTAAATGGTTAATTTAACCCCTTTTTAAAAGAACTAAAACGCCGAAGTTCCACCACCAAAAGCTAAACATTATTGGAAGCATTTCAGCAACGTAGCAGCTACTCGCCACATCTATGCCAGTTGCCGTTCAGACACCAAACTAACAACACTCTCTTAATGAGCTGTGATTCAGTCGCCACTTCTTTACCGGTTTTCACTGATCTAAATAAAATGTGTTCACACTAACGAGGAAAATTGAGGGAGACGTCCCGGGACATCCGCCATGACTTCCAGAAAGTCCGCCTACCTCTATTAAGCGTAAGTTCTACAAAAAGTTGCATCGTTCAAGTAGAACGTTTAAGAGGATTAGGAGATGCTTCATAGTTCTTATAAATAAAAAGGGGACAGATTTAAATTTTACTATTTTTACCAACAGCTTAGGAGTTCCACCACTGCTACTAGAATATATTTCATTACACAACTATGTGACCTGACATGCCAAGCTATTTAGTTTCATATGGTAATTATTTAGAAATGCAGTACAGTATTCATGTTTATATCAAATTTGTTAAAATCTCTAATTTTGTTAAAATCTCTAAAATCTTAAATCTCTAAAATCTTAAATCTCTAAAATCTTAAATCTCTAAAATCTTAAATCTCTAAAATCTTAAATCTCTAAAATCTTAAATCTCTAAAATCTTAAATCTCTAAAATCTTAAATCTCATTGTACTAATATTCATATTCAGTTCTAAAATTCAAATTATTCAATTATTTTAAAAGCAATGAACATATTTCATATTTCTGTCCCTTAGCGTAAGACTGCTGTATATCCCTGCCCCCTAGATGCTTCCATGCGGCGTTACCCTTATCACCGCACAGGGCAGAGGATAAAAACAGGACCAGAAACACCGGCCAATCTTTTAAATAGTTTCACTTTACTATGGTTATTAAACTGAATTCCTACCATTCAATGGTCCTCATTAGGCGACCTATCAAATTATATCATATTAAAATAAAATAATTCTTTTCATACTGTGTTTCAAATCCTGTGGTCAGCTTTTATATAAACTTGCAGTAGTTTTTTCGTTAAAAACTATTAAGTTTTATTGTTTAAAAACTATTAAGTTTTATTGTTTAAAAACTATTAAGTTTTATTGTTTAAAAACTATTAAGTTTTATTGTTTAAAAACTATTAAGTTTTATTGTTTAAAAACTATTAAGTTTTATTGTTTAAAAACTATTAAGTTTTATTGTTTAAAAACTATTAAGTTTTATTGTTTAAAAACTATTAAGTTTTATTGTTTAAAAACTATTAAGTTTTATTGTTTAAAAACTATTAAGTTTTATTGTTTAAAAACTATTAAGTTTTATTGTTTAAAAACTATTAAGTTTTATTGTTTAAAAACTATTAAGTTTTATTGTTTAAAAACTATTAAGTTTTATTGTTTAAAAACTATTAAGCTATTACGAGAATAGCTACTAGTGTAGATCAGGGCATTGATGACGAAACTAAGATTTATAAATTAAATTTATTATCTAAATTACAACAATTATCTTCTGATCTTAGGAAAATTGATGATGAAGTTTCTTCTGTTATGTTTGAAGACTCTAAAGAAGATGAAGATTGGGAAAGTGGTGTTGAATTCCAACAAGAATTGGAATCATGTATGAAGTACTCTGATAACATTGTAGATTTAATTAATAAATTAAACATGAGTATAAACCATAATGTGCCCCTAGATTCGTCTGCCTCATCGCACCATTCAAATAAACTTAGGTTACCTGAAGTACCTCTGCCGGAATTTAGTAATGGTACGGGTGAATGTTTGCAAAGTTATCTTATTAAATTTGAGTCTATCATCAACCAACATAAACTGTCTAGTTACGAAAAGTTTATGTACTTAAAACGACAATTAAAAAATGAACCTTTGTTAATGATAGATTCGTTAGATGCTGGTAGTCAAAGTTATGATAAGGCAAAGAAACTATTATGTGAAGCATTTGAAAGTTCAGTCACTCAAAAATTTAATGCTATTGCTAGGCTGTCAAAATAGCAAATGGAGTCTAATTTGTATGAATTTGTAAGCGAGATGAAGGTTCTCAAAAATCGTTTCACTGAACTTCAGATTGATGTGGACACTATCTTTCAGTTTTTTGTATGGTCAGGTATGACTACAGATTTCCAAAATCAATTAATAAACATTTGTAACTCTAATAAGCCTTCCCTACAGGAAATTGATTCTAATATTTTCAAAGCTATTGAGCGATATAACGAAATTAAAACCTCTACCAAGGTAAAATCTGTTAAAGTAAATAAAAGCGAAAATGATTCTCTTCAAGGATTTGCTGCGAATGTTTTTCAGAAGGGGGAATTTAATTCTACTAAAAAGTATTTTTGTAGCTTATGTAGTGACAAATCTTCTAAAGTTTCTGATCATCTTACGAAAGATTGTAAGGTGTACAAGCTTCCTGAAGAAAAAGTTAATAGATTAAAAAACTTGGGTGCTTGCACTAGATGCGGATATGCAAATCATGATACTAGCGGATGTAACTTTAAATTCAATAAATCGTGTTTCCTTTGTGGTAATTATCATATGAGTTTTTTATGTACAAAGACTAAAAATGAATCTAAATTTGATAACAAAAGGTATCAAAAAAAGGACCATTCTGAATCTGAAAAAAAGGTAAATACCGGAGTTGTGTGGACCGAAACCGTATTACGGGCAGATTCTGGCAGCGAGTCTATTTTGCCAACATTTTCGTGTCGTGTGGCTGATCATAAGATTAGATGTTTGAAAGATTCTGGTTGTCAGCCGCATTTCATCAGAGAGGGGTTGGCAGACATGTTGTGTTTACCTATAGTTGTTTCGGACTACTCTATTACAGTTAATGGCTTTAATGAAACTAAAACTTACTTGACAAAAATTGTTAAAGTTAATATGGTAATTTCTGATGAGTCTTATTTAATCAATGCAATTTGTGTCCCAGAGATAAAAACTAAGATGAATCTACCAGGTCTTACTGACATTGTTGAAATTTTCACCACAAAATGTTATAAGTTGGCGGATGATTATTTGTATGATGGAAAGAATACTATTTCTAATATTGATTTTGTTATGGGCACAAGTGATCCTCACTTGCTCCTTGAAACTCAGGTCATGTTTGGTGATGGTTGCCCTTCTGTCTATTCGGACACTCGAGCTGGTATATTGCTCATGGGGCCTATTTCTGCCATTAGGAGTAATTTAAGTAGTTTGCCTTTGAGTAAAATTTCTTCTAATGATAGTGTTGGTAGTTATAAATGTAATGTAATCCCTTTTCCAACAGTTAATAATCTTGAATGTCTGGGGTCTAACATTTCTGGTCCTAAACTAGAAATCGTAAATCTCGATGGTACCATTAATGATGATAAACTAATGGCCGCGACAAGGGAAATGCTAGATTATGACTGTCACAATTGTTTGAGTTACGAGAATTGGGATGATGAATTGACTACTGAAGTCAATCAGAAATTAGTTGATTCTGTTCTAAGTAACATAAAGCAAACAGAAAACGGTCGTCTAATGGTCCCTTTGACGTGGCGTGATAACATAAGAAATCTTGTGGGACTTAATTTAAATCTTTGTCATTCAATATTGATGTCTAATTTGACTAAGCTTAGAAAAACTCCGGAACGTTTAGCTATGGTAGATAAAGTTTTTACTGATCAATTAGAAGAGGGAATCATAGAAAAGATTCCTAACGTTCAGGACTATATAGATAGGAATCCAGATTGTTCTATTTTGGCACATATGCCTATTTTCAAGTTAGATCGTGAAACTACCAAATGCCGTATTGTATTCCTTTCTAATTTGGCTGAGAAGGAGTCTTTGAGTCACAATCAAGCCATAATACCAGGGCCTTGTTTAAATCAGAAAATAACAACGGCTCTTTTGAACATGAGATTTGGTGAATATCTATTAATATTTGATTTGCGCAAAGCATTCCTTCAACTCTTATTAAATGAATCGGACTCTAACAAATTGTTATTTTTATGGTTCGAGAATGTAACTGATGAAAATTACTCTATTATTGCCTTTAGAAATCTCAGACTTAGTTTTGGACTGCGTTGTAGTCCAACTATTCTAATGTTATCACTGTATAAGATTTTGTGCCTGGATTCCGTCCATGATGAGCCTCGTATTAGGGAACTGAAAGTTTCGATTTATAGTCTCTTGTACGTAGATAATGGCGCATATTCGGGATCTAGGGAAAAAGTAGAATTTGCGTATAAGAATCTCAACTTAATATTTAATCCTTATTGTTTTGAAGTTCAACAGCTGGTAACCAACGATAAGCCGCTACAAGATCAAATTGATACCGAATGTGAACAAGAAACTGATGATTCTGTAAAGTTGCTTGGTCTCCGATGGAATAGAATATCTGACACAATTTGTATGAAGCCTACTATGCTTAATAATAACGCGAATACGAAAAGACTTGTCTTAAAATCTGTAGCTTCGGTATACGATACCCAAAATATTGTCGGTCCTTGCTTGAACAGGGCACGATTATTTCTCCATAACCTGCAGTGTGACAATAAACTGCAATGGGATGATAAGTTGTCGCCTGAGCGGGTCAAGCAGTGGAAGTTAATATGCAAGCAATTTAACAAGATTCCTCAGATAGAACTTGGTCGTAGCGTGGGGGAAAGAGAAGATGAATACGAATTGATCGGGTTTTCTGATGCTAGTAAATTGATTTACGGTACGGTGCAGTACCTTAAAAATCTGAGAACTAATACCATTAGTTTTATAGGAGCTAAAAACAGAATTGTAAATCCTAAAATGTCTACTAAATCCATCCCTTCATTGGAGTTACAGGCACTAGGTCTGGCTGTTGATGTACTTTTGGAGACAAAAAATGAACTTTGTGGTCATTCTAATGTCACTCCAGCTAAAATTGTAAATTGTAGTGTTTACACGGATAGTATGATAAATTTGCACTGGCTAAATTCGTATCACTATAAGCTTGAAAAAATGGAAAAGCATCCTGTATTCGTGCAGAATAGATTGGAATCCATAGTAAATAAGTGTAAAGATCATGAAATAACCTTTCGCTTTGTATCCACAGAAGTTAACCCCGCAGATTGTATTACGAGGTCATTGAGTTATAGCCAACTGGAGAAGAGCTGCTATTTGACTGGTCCGAACTTTTTGGCTGCTGACTCTATTCGTAGCGAGTTTACCGTAACTCTTCCTAACCCGGCTATCAGTAGAGAGTCTGGTTCTGTTGCAGTAAACCTCCAAACAGTGACAGAGGTGGAACATCTTATTCCAGTGGATAGGTATAGTAGTTTCCAGAAACTGTGTAGAGTGACTGCTAAAGTTTTGACTTTCATAAATAAACTAAAATTGAGGCTAAAACTAAGAAATTCGAACATGTATGAACATATTCCTACTTATGATAAAACCTGTAATTTATTTGTGATTGCCGTTGAATTAGTTATAGGTAGGGAACAAAGAATTCATTTCCCAGATATATTTTCTTTTTTCGGTGATAAACACAGCAGGGAAATTCCTGATTTGGTATCTAGATTAATTTTGTTCTTATCTGACAGGGGAGTATTGAGAATAAAGAGTAAGTTTGATAGATGGAGCAATAATAAACATTATTCATTCCCTATTCTTCTACCTAAGCAAAGCTTGTTGACAAGGATAATTATTGAAGATGCACATAGTAAATATTCACACTGTGATGTTTATCAGTTACTAGCACACTTGCGTAAGAAATTTTGGATTTTACATTTCTTTTCTGTTGTAAAGAAAATTGTTAAAGATTGCGTGGTGTGCAGAAGAATGAATGGGAAAACTGTTAAGGTTAATCAGAATGCGTATAGGGATTTTAGAATGGATCCTCCCTCCATTCCCTATAGGTACATATTCATTGATTACTTAGGTCCCTTCTATGTGATGTTGGCGGATGGTAAAACTAAAGTATATTTGTTATGTTTGACCTGTCTGTGGAGTAGATCGGTTAATATTAAGATTTGCCCTGATATGTCCTTAAAGAGTTTTCTTAGAGCTTTGCAGATGCATGTACTAGAGGAGGGATTGCCAGAGCGAATCTATTCTGATTTGGGCACGCAACTCACAGCCGGCAGCGACATGTTGACCAAATATTTGAATAGAACTGAATTTCAAGCTTACTTAAATGAAAATGGCATCAGGAAGTTCTCATTCAAACACTACTTTAAGGGCAACAGTTCCCTTGGCTCCACAGTGGAGATTTGTGTTAAATTGATAAAGAGACTTATTTACGGGGCAATAAGGAACTCTTCTTTGAAATACCACGATTTTGAGTTGATCATAGAACAGTCAAAGAGTTTGATGAATAAACGACCAGTGGCATTCAAAGAAGCATTAAGGGATGGATCAGGTAATTCCGCACCAACACCCTTAACTCCTGAACTATTGGTGAAAGGCAGAGAACTGCTATCACCAAGTGTGATACCTGCTGTGGAAACCAGTGAAGAGGAGGATAATGTAGAATGGTTACCACAAGTTGGAACCCATGAAGCTTTAAGAAAAGAATTCTCAAAGATCAAGAAATGCAGAGATAGGTTGAACGCAATATATGCAGATGAATTCAGAAAAACTCTTATTTCTCAAGCAATAGACAAGAAGAGTAGATATCTTCCTGTATCGCATAGTAGATTGAGAATGGGGGATATAATATTACTGAAGGAAAACCACATGAAATTCAATAACTATCCTCTTGCGATAGTAAATGATGTGGTAGTCAATTCTCTTGATGAAGTCACAGATGTTTTTGCCCTGAAAGGAAAGACTGGTGAGATTGTAAAGAGACATGTAACATCCGTTATTCCTTTGTTGTCTTGCGAGGAACAGAGTTGGGAGACGAACTCAGATACTCGCCCTTCTCCTACAGTTGCACCCTTACGAAGGAGCAAACGAAAAGTTACTGCCTTTAAAAAGGCAATTCTATAAACATCATTTGTAAATAAAATATATTCTATGCTTGTAAATATGTTGTGTTATATGTTCTGTGTTTTTGTAGTTTAGATTTATTTATAAATTTTATCTTTATAATTCTAGAATTGATTCTTTAATATTTTAAAGAATCAATTTCCCCGGCCCCAGTGTCTGAAATATCCCTCTTTGAGTGTGGTGGAACTTGTGCTTTGGATTTAAATGGTTAATTTAACCCCTTTTTAAAAGAACTAAAACGCCGAAGTTCCACCACCAAAAGCTAAACATTATTGGAAGCATTTCAGCAACGTAGCAGCTACTCGCCACATCTATGCCAGTTGCCGTTCAGACACCAAACTAACAACACTCTCTTAATGAGCTGTGATTCAGTCGCCACTTCTTTACCGGTTTTCACTGATCTAAATAAAATGTGTTCACACTAACGAGGAAAATTGAGGGAGACGTCCCGGGACATCCGCCATGACTTCCAGAAAGTCCGCCTACCTCTATTAAGCGTAAGTTCTACAAAAAGTTGCATCGTTCAAGTAGAACGTTTAAGAGGATTAGGAGATGCTTCATAGTTCTTATAAATAAAAAGGGGACAGATTTAAATTTTACTATTTTTACCAACAGCTTAGGAGTTCCACCACTGCTACTAGAATATATTTCATTACACAACTATGTGACCTGACATGCCAAGCTATTTAGTTTCATATGGTAATTATTTAGAAATGCAGTACAGTATTCATGTTTATATCAAATTTGTTAAAATCTCTAATTTTGTTAAAATCTCTAAAATCTTAAATCTCTAAAATCTTAAATCTCTAAAATCTTAAATCTCTAAAATCTTAAATCTCTAAAATCTTAAATCTCTAAAATCTTAAATCTCTAAAATCTTAAATCTCTAAAATCTTAAATCTCTAAAATCTTAAATCTCTAAAATCTTAAATCTCTAAAATCTTAAATCTCTAAAATCTTAAATCTCTAAAATCTTAAATCTCTAAAATCTTAAATCTCTAAAATCTTAAATCTCTAAAATCTTAAATCTCTAAAATCTTAAATCTCTAAAATCTTAAATCTCATTGTACTAATATTCATATTCAGTTCTAAAATTCAAATTATTCAATTATTTTAAAAGCAATGAACATATTTCATATTTCTGTCCCTTAGCGTAAGACTGCTGTATATCCCTGCCCCCTAGATGCTTCCATGCGGCGTTACCCTTATCACCGCACAGGGCAGAGGATAAAAACAGGACCAGAAACACCGGCCAATCTTTTAAATAGTTTCACTTTACTATGGTTATTAAACTGAATTCCTACCATTCAATGGTCCTCATTAGGCGACCTATCAAATTATATCATATTAAAATAAAATAATTCTTTTCATACTGTGTTTCAAATCCTGTGGTCAGCTTTTATATAAACTTGCAGTAGTTTTTTCGTTAAAAACTATTAAGTTTTATTGTTTAAAAACTATTAAGTTTTATTGTTTAAAAACTATTAAGTTTTATTGTTTAAAAACTATTAAGTTTTATTGTTTAAAAACTATTAAGTTTTATTGTTTAAAAACTATTAAGTTTTATTGTTTAAAAACTATTAAGTTTTATTGTTTAAAAACTATTAAGTTTTATTGTTTAAAAACTATTAAGTTTTATTGTTTAAAAACTATTAAGTTTTATTGTTTAAAAACTATTAAGTTTTATTGTTTAAAAACTATTAAGTATTTCATAAATGCTTATATATTCAGCAATACTTAATCAAAATTAGAATTTTCATGAATGGGTTAGGATGAACTTGAAAAAGATTTTCTTTTGATTTCACAAAATGGCGAATTTAATAAGGTCTTTTTGCGGATTGACATACTAAAAACAATTCCTCTCTCGCGAGATATTTCAACAGTCAATATTTGTTCTTGGAATTACTTTAAAGTTTTCTTTTGCATATGAGGTCATAATATCAGCTCTATAAATCTTAGGGCGATATTCGAGACTTTCTTGCTGCCTGGGGCGGAATTATTATACCACAGAATATACTGTAACAAGGTAAACTATATCACAGAATATACATAACCAGGAGAAACTATACCCAGGAGAAACTATACCCAGGTGAAACTATAACTAAGAGAAACTATAACCAGGAGAAACTATAGACACGATAAACTATAACCAGAAGAAACTATAGTCACGATAAACTATGACCAAGAGAAACTATAACCAGGAGAAACTATATAGACATGATAAACTATAACTAAGAGAAACATAATGTTAGAAAATGATTAACAGTTCAGTACAATAATTCTCCATATAAATGTAACATTAAATTAATTAGTTTATTATACGTTTTTCTTCGCCTCCTATCATTGCTTTTGAAATTTTTATCGAAATGATAAAAGTTTTTATAGTGTGTGTTACAGTGTGTGTTCCAATATTTTTGGGTGTGTTATTTGTTTGCGTGAACATGTGTTTTTATTTGTAAATTATGTATCGTCTTTGTTTTTTACTAGTTCAGGCTGCTATGTGACTGTTTTTCGTCAAAATTGTAACAGAACATTAGTTGAAACATAAATAAATTTATTTTCACATGGACTAATGTGATTTCATTCATTTTCTAACATTAACAATCTAAAATGTCATTTCATTTACATTTTGCCAATTTTTCATCGATATAAATTGGGAAATAAAATTTTCAGCTTTTGATTCCGTAATATTTACGAATTTTAAATTTGGAATTATTAGCAGATGTGAATAAAAGCCATTGAAAAAGAGTTAAAGTTTATGGATCTACTTACTATGTAGTCGTTCTAATCACCATATTAATGAGTTATTTATCAATCTTCTAAACGTTAAAGAAAATTGATTTAAAATCAAAACTCATTGTTCAGATTTTGTTGTTGTATTTTCTTAGTTGGCTGTGACTGGGACATTGACATTGTTTTTGGGTAACTCTTGTTTGGGTTCCTTTCATGTTGTTAGTTATTGCAACTAGTTTCAGAACTACTTCAACTACTTTTGTTAGAACTGTAAATCTGGGCTGTAATTATTACCTTCGCAGAATGTGGAAAGTCATATTTTCATCGGCATTTATTTATTTATAAATTTATCATCTTGTTCTTCGCTTCACTGAGAAAATGTTCAACCAAATAGCCTGAAATTTAGTGAAACGATTGGTTCATGTCCAGTGACCTGCTGGTAGAAATTTAGGAGCGACATGGTCAAAGGTCAAGGTCATGGTCATTTATAACTCAAAAAGTATTGAACCATATTGCATGAAACTTGATGTGACGATTGATCAATATATAGGAACCATTTTGTTAGATTTTGGGAGCGATCGGGTCAAAGGTCAAAGATAAAGGTCAAGGCCATTTGTAACTCTATAACTCAAAAAGTATTCAACCAAATTGTCTGAAATTTGATGGTACAATTGGTCAATGTCCAGGAACGATCTAGTAGAATTTTGGAAGTGATCAGGTCAAAGGTCAAGGTCAAGGTCAAGGTCATTTATAGCTAACTCAATAACTCAAAAAGTATTGTATCATATTGTATGAAACTTGGTGGGATGATTGGTTATTATCCAGTTAGCAGTTTATTAAATTTTGGGAGAGAACGGGTCAAAGCGGAGGCTAAGGTATGCACTCTACCGAGCGCACATAATCTAGTTGCAGATGAGATATCCTTCACATTTTAGTTTTTAAAGTGGATAATCCTTCATTTGGATATTGGTGAGTGATGGACAGTAGCATTTTAACGAAGAGTAGAGTGACGAATGAGCTCTCAGCTTCTACTGACATAATTGGCAGTAGTGATTTGTAAGTACTGGTGAGTGGCCAGTTTACTTACGGGTAACTAGGGTAAGTTCCAAGCTATAGGACGGTTATACATTTTCGGACACTTAAGAAAAGTATATAATTATTATTATTTAACTGACAATTTAAATATTATATACTTTTTCTTACGTGTCCGAAAATGTGAAACCGTCCTATAGCTTGGAACTTACCCTATCACCAAAAACAGGCATAATTTAATTTTATCTGCCAAGTCGTATAAAATTATTAAAAACAGTATAAAAGATGTAATATTCAAGTTATGAAACCATGTTAAAAGAGAAAGTTATTTCCAAAAGATAGTCTATAATAATTGTGTTAAGATATTGAGTAAACATAACTTGTTAGGATGATTTTTACTCACATATTGGCTTACATTATCTATCTTTTTCTTAATGGGCTATCATGTGACACATCATACACATTTTACTTTGCTGCTGAAAACTTTCAAGAAAAGAATAAGATTCATGTTCAAAATAGGTATATTCTGATATGCATTAGTGAATATGTTATAAAAATTATCATATAGTTAGGTTGAATTATATATATGGTTTGATATTTTCCGAATTCATTTTTTATTATATTCAAGAGAGTGGTACACTATGTTCAATTGTTCATATTATGTAAATTAGTTATGTTTGTGTACTGCCAGCTTAGTACCTATATTGAGTTTCATTGTAGTCGTTTATATCCTTTTTAAGGAATTCCTATAATGTTTGCATTATTCACCTTTCTTTGGTTCACCTGACCTTAACTAATGTTGATCAATATGGTATGGATGTACCATCGGCATAAAAGTAGCCTGTACTATATACACAAAGTGTTGTGACACTTTAGACAGCAGATTAAACATATTTAATATGTTATGATATAAATTTAGTAAAAATGTACCATTATAGAATTTATTGGTTATAAATTTGATGAATCGAAATTAATCTTCTAAATTTCAGTTCGTATTTTCAATAAAAATGTTGTTAAATAATATATAATTTATTGTAAATTGGTTGTTTCCTCCTTTAACCCAATCTCCATAAAAGTTTTTTTTTCAATGTATTTAACCATTTATTTATTATTAATACTTCACATATCATTACTTCATTATTTTTTTCCAAATTTTAATTCTCGAATCGAAAAATTTGAATATAATTAGCAAAGTAAAAAAGGATAAAAAATTCACAAACACATAAAATTTCATATGCGAAAAAAAATTCCAATTCACAAAATATTTCACTTATGCATTAATTTTTATATAATAAAGACATATAAAGATGATATAATTTGTTAAATGAAGTAACGGCAGAAATTACGGATGATTACAGTTTTTAACATTCAGTGTTACCACCCCTTGTACGGTAACTGTGAGCACACGGTAATTGAGTAGTTACCCTATAACATAAAATATTAAATGGTACCTATAGTGACCAATATGAAAGAAATGGTTAAGAGAATTCTTTGAATGACTTCTAGAGAGAACTGCAGGCAATGATTTATCTTCCCTAGGGTGGAATGAATCAAAACTACTCCGATATAAATTTCTACTATGTCCACCGTTGATGTCAGTCATTTTTGTATGTATTACTATAGGACTGACAACTGTTACTAAAGTAGTATCTATAAATAGTTATATAGTTACGGAACACTTGCCCTGCTATTAAAAGTATCAGGAAGATAGCCAGTAGAGTAGTTATAATAATTAACTAATTCTCTTTTAACCATCCTGATTTTAAATCATTGAGGGATACAGAAATTCAAGAGATGGTCGAATTTGGAATGGCTTCTTAGTTTCAATCGGAATTTCAAACTCCAGATCCCCATAACTATCCGAACATTTCAGAAAATCAAACACTATTCGAAATTCTGATTTGGAAAACTGAAACAGAACACGAGACAAAAAATTAACGAGATTGGGAGGTACCATCAGAGATAGAAATGGTTGTGTACCATCAGAGATAAAAATGGTTGTGTACCATCAGAGATAGAAATGATTGTGTACTATCAGAAATAAAAATGGTTTATGTACTATCAGAGATAGAAATGGTTGTGTACTATCAAAGATAAAAAGGTTGTGTACTATCAAAAAAGTTGTGTACTATCAGAGATAAAAATGGTTGTGTACCATCAGAGATAAAAATGGTTGTGTACTATCAAAGATAAAATGGTTGTGTACCATCAGAGATAAAAACTAGTTGTGTACTATCGACTAAAATTTGACTGCAATTTACTTTGAAATAAAATTCACCAGATTTCTTTCACAGAATATAACTTAAACTATCAGCAAATAAATATCTTAGAATTATATTGTAATAAATAAACACTATCATTCCTATCACACCTCCTTACACTGTCACACCTCTCTACTCTATCTCACCTATCATTCCTGTCACACCTATCATTCCTATCACACCTCTCTACACTATCACACCTCTCTACACTATCACACCTCTCTACACTATCACACCTATCATTCCTATCACACCTCTCTACACTATCACACCTATCATTCCTACCACACCTCTCTACACTATCACACCTATCATTCCTATCACACCTCTCTACACTATCACACCTATCATTCCTATCACACCTCTCTACACTATCACTATTATACCTAAGCCTATTCACAACACTCACAATGGTTATTCAGTATTGTTTACAATAACAATGACTCCACTCCGTCATTGTAATTTAACTTCAAGCTGCTCAGTGATACTTAATAGACTACTAAAACAATTATAACGATTCTGATGCTACAGACAAAGGAATCAGATCGCATAAAGCTGAATAATAAGGTTTCCAATCCTCTTACATTGCACTAATGCTCTAGTTTGGTCACAGTGTCTATACTCTGTAAGATGGTTGTCTATTGTCAAGTAATTATGACTACATTACACCAAATAAGCTGGTTATAACAGCCACCTGCTTGATTCCATCTAATGGCTCAATGGTAATATAGACTGATAATTGAATTAAAATATTAAGAGATGAATACACAGTTCTTCAAAAAGTTAATGTAAATAATATCATGATGAATAATTGTTTAGTTCGACCAGTAACGTTTGCATTCTACCAACCACCTACTCTAATTATATTTCCATGTGTTTCCCCATACCGAACTCAATTACTTTATCTAATCATTGCATCTGATATTATTATTTCTAGTAACTCTGTTTTCTTTTCCATTGGTTATATCTGGGGTTGTGACAATATGCGTTTAAATTCATAGAACCTGAGAATATTATAGACGGATTGAAATAAAGACTATTCAATCGTTCTAAACCAGCGGTATGTAGTATTCGATACCACTCCATTATGTTTCGTCTATGATATTCTTAAGATCTATGATTTTAAACGCATATTGTCACAACCCTAGGTATATCCATAGAAGTTTTCGTTCTTTCGTTTACTTTTTAGTTCACCTGTCGGAGCTTCTGATGTTCTAATAGCCGTTCGTACGTTCTAATAGCCGTTCGTACGTTCTAATAGCCGTTTGTATGTTCTAATAGCCGTTCGTACGTTCTAATAGCCGTTTGTACGTTCTAATAGCCGTTCGTACGTTCTAATAGCCGTTCGTACGTTCTAATAGCCGTTTGTATGCTCTAATAGCCGTTCGTACGTTCTAATAGCCGTTTGTATGTTCTAATAGCCGTTCGTACGTTCTAATAGCCGTTTGTACGTTCTAATAGCCGTTCGTACGTTCTAATAGCCGTTCGTACGTTCTAATAGCCGTTTGTATGCTCTAATAGCCGTTCGTACGTTCTAATAGCCGTTTGTATGTTCTAATAGCCGTTTGTACGTTCTAATAGCCGTTCGTACGTTCTAATAGCCGTTCGTACGTTCTAATAGCCGTTTGTACGTTCTAATAGCCGTTCCTACGTTCTAATAGCCGTTCGTACGTTCTAATAGCCGTTTGTACGTTCTAATAGCCGTTCGTACGTTCTAATAGCCGTTTGTATGTTTTAATAGCCGTTCCTACGTTCTAATAGCCGTTTGTATGTTCTAATAGCCGTTTGTATGTTCTAATAGGCGTTTGTACGTTCTAATAGCCGTTCCTACGTTCTAATAGCCGTTCGTACGTTCTAATAGCCGTTTGTACGTTCTAATAGCCGTTTGTATGTTCTAATAGGCGTTTGTATGTTCTAATAGCCGTTTGTATGTTTTAATAGGCGTTTGTATGTTCTAATAGCCGTTTGTATGTTCTAATAGGCGTTTGTATGTTCTAATAGGCGTTTGTATGTTCTAATAGCCGTTTGTATGTTCTAATAGCCGTTCGTACGTTCTAATAGCCGTTTGTATGCTCTAATAGGCGTTCCTACGTTCTAATAGCCGTTCGTACGTTCTAATAGGCGTTCGTACGTTCCATCAGAGAGTTGAAGAGCTGCATATATCCTGGGATGCAAAGTTCGCTTCACTATTAGATTACTCTGTTAGCTCACACTTGCTATTGACTTAAAACATTTGCCGCCTCAGTGAGCCAGCTAACGTGGTACAGCCACTGTGGTGCAGAGAGAGCCACTGTGGTGCAGATAGAGAGTCATTGTGGTGCAGAAGAGGGCAAGAGATTTGAATCTATTTTCAAATCATATTCGAGTTAAGAGAAAATGATAATTCATATGTGAGTGATGAATCAGTGATATCCCTGCATCAGTTTGACTCTTGGCTCAAATGCCTTAGTGACACCATGCCTCATTTTGAGTCATAGCTCATTTGACTCGCTGGTTCGAAGCTTCACTTTGACTCATAGCTCAATTAGCTCAGTGATACCATGCCTCTCTTTGACTCTAGGCTTCAGTTTGACTCATACCTTATATGACTCAGTGGTTCCAGGCTTCAGTTTGACTCACAGGAGTTGCATAATTTTGTTTTTGTGATCGGTCAAACTAAGAATTTCCCGTTGGTTTGAAGTGATATCCCTAAGTGGTACATTGAGCCCTAGCTTGTCCGAACGCTAAGGGCCATCTCCCTATGACTTGAGAAGGCAAAAGAGCCTTATTGCCTGGATGCTCTCAGCTGAAAGTGGCCCCTAACTCTTCCAGGTGCTAATTGAACGACACCCAAACATGCAAGGTTGATCAGGTGGAGGTATGAGGAGGGGGGGGGTCGTAATAGAAGGTGGGGAGGGGGTTCAAATTCTAAACATCTGTTTGGAAAATATCGAATAAATCTCCAAAGAGTAATACAATTTCTAATAGTTCTATTATAAGTTTTACGTTAATCAAAAGAAACATTTTTTAGAGATGATCATTTACAATATTGTTGATCTATTTACAGTCTTTGGAAATATTTTCTGTTGTCTTCTCGAGTTTTTCCACACTCAGTAATAAGAAAAATTATAAGTCAGACATTTTCTCTCGTTTGATTCACATACACTGTTATGATCTTCAATCTAGGGTTTCTCAACCCAAACATTTTAAACCATTCTCAGGTTTAGCACAAATTTCTATAGACTGTAAATCCTCTATTGTTCCTATAATGAAAATAGGAATTCAAATTTGCATAATCTAATCACCGCCATTAATTCGTGTGTGGGTTGCGTGTTTGTCATTGATGTGTCTTTGTCTCTACACAGAATGGAAACTAACAAGTGTGACCACCTCCTGTATTGTACTCTAAACACCTGCATTGTTTACAAACACCTGCATTGTTTACATTTCGGTGTGGCTAACAAAGGTGAACAAACGCCCCTCGTTTGGGTGGACAATGTTCTCAGTTATTGCTCTGATAGAACAGCATCAACTTACTGTCTCCTTTTGCCTTTCTTAGAGGCCGTACACACGCAGGGTTTTTTAAGTCTTTCCACCAGACTTTTTGCTAAGCTCCTCCTACTTTTTCCACGAGAATATAAGAAAAAGGGATATAATTATTATTCATTTTAGTTGATATCCATGATACTTGCAGGTATCATGGATACCAACTAATAATTATACGATTTATATCGTTTTTTCCTATATTCTTGTGGAAAAAGTAGGAGGAGCTTAGCAAAAAGTCTGGTGGAAAGACTGAAAAAAACCTACGTGTGTACATCCCTTTAGAGGTAAAGCATTGAAAACACATAGAATAGGTATAAGTGGTGAGCTAGGGGTCGAAATTATATATCCCGTCTTGCAGGATGTTTAATTCACTATTTTGGGTCACGTGACTGGCAATCTAGCGTCAGTTTCATGGGAGTAATGATATAACTGATATAAAATAAGGTTTCACACTGTCGTTCTTTTCGTCCTTTAATCGCTGCAACAATACCTCTCTCTAGTATACATATATCATTTCTCTATGATAGGTACCAAGTAAATACGGTTAAAAAGGGAATCTCGACATTTTAAATAGTGTACTAATCACAACCTGTGAAACACAAACCCCTAGACTTATATTTTGAACCGCACCTTGTATTTTTGGAGGAAAATCCCAGGTAATTTATTTATTGAGGGCTAGCTAATTAGGAGGGAACGATAACTCTTGTTTGGAGTTCTCTCTTTTTTGTGTTTTGTTATGTCAGAGAAGAGGCGGTGTGACAGATATGAGGACTGACGACTGCAACTGCTGCTAAAACTCTCAGACCAATGGTCTTAGAGTGGGCAAAGTGTGGGGAAAATGGTGTTAGCTGGGGAAAAGACCGTATTGGGAAACAGGGAAAAAAGTCAGAAAGTAGTCAGTTGATGGGGAAAATAATAGAAAAAAATGATAAAGAATAAATATAAAATTTTATTTATCAAAATTTATTATAAGAAAATATTTTAGAAGTTAATAAGTGAATGCAAAGCGTTTCTGCATCGAACTAATGACTAGAAAAGTTTAATTACCCACACTCACCAACTACGGAAAGTGTTCCGTACTTGTTCAAGGTGTTGAAAGAGACATCGGCTGACACCTCACACCTGTACAGACCAGATGATTGAAAGCTCAGGGAATGCAGGTACAGGTGGCTTGCATTGCTTTGTGATAACTGCAAAAAAAAAAACGATGCACTTTATCAAGGAATCGATAAAAGTAATGAAAACTGTAAAACATTTTCATTTTAAATATGGATATTTTTAAGACAGTATTTTTTCATCAAAAACAAGAAGGATATTATTAGATACATTTATTTATTTTTGGAATTAAATAATGAATATCTTCATAATTTGTTAAAGTAAATAGAATATTCGGAGCAAATTCCGTAGAGTTTTATTTAATTCACATCAACAGTTTAGAGTAATAATAATCAGAACGGGCACTCACAAGAGCGCATACCTTCGCTGCCACTTATAAATGACCTTGTCCATCAAATAATTTTAGAACTATGAATAGCCTTGTACCTTTGACCCACTCACTCCAAAAACTAGTAAACTGGTTCCTTGACAATGACCAATCGTTCCACTAAATTCCAGGCAATTTAGAGGAAAACGAATAACAGGCTGATAAATAAATGAATGTCACCTAAAACATATTAACTCATAGTGTTATAATTTAGCCAAGTCACAGTCGGGAGAAAATGAGATACTATTTAAGTAACTCAAACTCTCTTATCTCAAAGATAGAGATAATTTGAACGTCCCTCTTAAATGAGTTATACAATAAAGGTTCAGTTCGCTCTTGCATATTAATACGAATACTTCAGTAGGTAAATTATTATGAGTGTTTACATTGAAATTAATAGCTTTGCGAATTTATACATACATAATAATATACTTTAGTACCAATTAAATTGAATAAATTAAATGTTATTATACGTAATTAAATGTACCTCGAGAGTTCACCTTGCCTAACTCACCGAAATTGTAATCTTTTAAACGTAAGTACAATGTTTAAATGTAAGTACAATGTTTAAATATAAGTACAATGTTTAAATATAAAAACAATGTTTAAATATAAGTACAATGCTTAGATGTAAGTACATTGTTTAAACGTAAATACATTGTTTAAACGTAAGTACATTGTTTAAATGTAAGTACATTGTTCAAATATAATTACATCGTTTAAATGTAAGTATATCGCTTAAACGTAAGTACTTTGTTCAAGTGTGAGTACATTGTTTAAATGTAAGTACATCGATTAAATGTAAATACATTGCTTAGATGTAAGTACATTGTTTAAACGTAAATACATTGTTTACACGTAAGTACATTGTTTAAATGTAAGTACATTGTTCAAATATAATTACATCGTTTAAACGTAAGTACATCGTTTAAACGTAAGTACTTTGTTCAAGTGTAAGTACATTGTTTAAATGTAAGTACATCGATTAAATGTAAATACATTGCTTAGATGTAAGTACATTGTTTAAATATAAGTACATTGTTTAAATGTAAGTACATCATTTAAATGTAAATACATTGCTTAGATGTAAGTACATTGTTTAAATGTAAGTACATCATTTAAATGTAAGTACATCATTTAAATGTAAGTACATCATTTAAATATAAGTACATTGTTCAAGTGTAAGTACATATTATGACCACACTACAGGTCTAACTCTCCTGTGTCATTGTATGCACATCATTATGACGTAAGGAGCTCTTGTGAGCTTTGAGCACTCTTCAGTTGCCTGCGAAAAGCTCACTGCCGCCAATGCCATTGTGTGAGCTATTTTAAAATATTAGAGAGCTCAGTGAGCTATTTAAACTCTTGATATTATATCCGTTGTGATAGAAATAAACTAAACAGTAATGATCTTTGTAACTATAATATTAAAATGAGCCAATAACATGATATAACTGGTATGTAAAAGTATTTACGTTTGTGTGTCAAATCTACTCATATATTAGTAATAAATAGTTTGATAACACTGCTGAAAATCTTTTCGATTGCTATGGTGACAAATTGAATCTCTCAGACCGAATAAGGTTAAACTCAGGCCAAATTGGACTGGTAATTGCCAATGCTACGAGCAACTGCCTGCTAATTTGGAATATAATTGGCCTGAGTAGGTAGGAATACAATGGGGAACCTTTTATGCTTCCCAATATATTTACTGGGAAAAATAATACGCTTGCAATGGGTACTTGGAATGAACTGAATTATGTATTATTCATTTGAAATAGGATGAGTGAGTGAAGAGAGTGAATAAAGGTAGGGAATAAAAATAGTGAGTAGTGATAGTGAGTAGTGATGGTGAATTGAGATAAGGAGAATGAATGGAAAAGGAATACTATTTAATGTATAGAAAGGGATTGAAAGGTGTAGAATAGCTTATCTACACCTCTGGTAAATAACGGCTGGTTTGCATAGTGTTAAGTAGGAGGAGGAGGAGGTACTATCAGAGATAGGGAGGAGGTACTATCAGTGATAGGGAGGAGGTACTATCAGTGATAGTGAAGAGGTACTATCAGTGGGAGGGAGGAGGTACTATCAGTGGAAGGGAGGAGGTACTATCAGTGATAGAGAGGAGGTACTATCAGTGGGAGGGAGGAGTTACTATCAGTGATAGTTAATAGGTACTATCAGTGATAGGGAGGAATAAGAATTGCTGTACATGTTGGAGTTTATTTTAAATTCCTAAACAATTTTGATAAATTCCTGGTTCACGTCCCTATTTCATTTAAGGACATGAAACAGGAACCGATCCAAATACCCCTTACTACTTCACGTCCCTATTTCATTTAGGGACGTGAGCTAGGAAAGTTGTATTTTTAAATATATTTTTCTTAAATTTAATTACCTTTCATCTGATTAAAATTTATTGCACTAAAATATTAATAGAGAGAAAATCTAGTACCATGACTACATATACAAATGATACCAAAAATGAATATTTGAATTTGAAATTCAGCAAATTACTACAATTTTTCTTGTTTGTTAATATATAAATCAAAGAAAAAAAATAACCCCCTACCTAGTTCACATCCTTTAAAAGTAAATAGGGACGTGAACTAGGAATTTGCCCAATTTCCTAATTCAATTAAATTATGAGGTAAATAATAAAATGATACTGACTTCAATTATCCTAATTTTTAGCTCAGAGTCACAATGTTAGACTGTAACTACACCTAAATTCCTTTGCAATAACAAATAGCACACCTTCTCAAGACTCAGACGTCCAATCCATCCCACCTCTAAATCACAAACCTTCAAAAATCACAATGCATTACGACATCCATAAGACTCAAAAGCAGTTCCCCATTTCCAAAATATCTCAGGGTGCCCCCCTCACTCACCCCCCCCCCCCTGGTATATATCAGCCCCCCCCCCCCTTGTACAAACAGCTTCAACAGCCTAGAATTTATAGGTGTGCCTCTGTTCAGGTGATAATTAGGCCCCCCACCCCTCAAAGGGGGAGGTAAATAAATGAGGGGTGAGTGTAATAAGAAAGTAGAACTGGTGATGTAATTCAAAGACATGGGAAAATGTATGAAATGGGAAAATGTATGAAATGGTAAAATGTATGAAATGGAAAATGTATGAAATGGTAAAATGTATGAAATGGAAAAATGTATGAAATGGTAAAATGTATGAAATGGTAAAATGTATTAAATGGTAAAATGTATGAAATGGGTAAATGTATGAAATGGTAAAATGTATGAAATGGGAAAATGTATGAAATGGTAAAATGTATGAAATGGTAAAATGTATGAAATGGTAAAATGTATGAAATGGATAAATGTATGAAATGGTAAAATGTATGAAATGGTAAAATGTATGAAATGGTAAAATGTATGAAATGGTAAAATGTATGAAATGGTAAAATGTATGAAATGGTAAAATGTATGAATGGTAAAATGTATGAAATAGTAAAATGTAAGCAATTGTAAAATGTCTGAAATGATAGCAAAATGTATGAAATGGTAAAATGTATGATCAATGGAATGGTAATTATAACAAATGATGATTTTGTTCAAATAATTTATTGATGTATAGAAGATTGCGTCTCTATCTCTCACTTTGAATCTCTAACTGCATTTTGACCTCCTGTCGTAACTGCATTTTGACATCTAGCAGTAAGTGCACTTTCACATTCAGTCGTAACTGCATTTTCACATCTACTGGTAACTGCATTTTCACATCTAGTCATAACTGCATTTTCACATCTACAGGTAACTGCATTTTCACATCTAGTCGTAACTGCATTTTCACATCTAGCAGTAACTGCATTTTCACATTCAGCAGTAAGTGCATTTTCACATTCAATCGTAACTGCATTTTCACATCTACTGGTAACTGCATTTTCACATCTAGTCGTAACTGTATTTTCACATTCAGTCTTAACTGCATTTTCATACCTAGTCGTGACTGTATTTTCACATTTAGTCTTAACTGCATTTTCACATCTAGTCGTAACTGCATTTTCACATCTAGTCGTAACTGCATTTTCAAATCTAGTCGTAACTGCATTTTGACATTTAGTCGTAACTGCGTTTTCACATCTAGTCGTAACTGCATTTTCACATCTAGTCGTAACTGCTTTTTCACCTCCTCTCGTAACTGCTTTTTCACATCTAGTCGTAACTGAATTTTCACATCTAGTCGTAACTGCATTTTCACTTCCTGTCGTAACTGCTTTTTCACCTCCTGTCGTAACTGCATTTTCACCTCCTGTCGTAACTGCATTTTCACATCTAGTCGTAACTGCATTTTCACCTCCTGTCGTAACTGCATTTTCACCTCCTGTCGTAACTGTATTTTCACATCTAGTCGTAACTGCATTTTCACTTCCTGTCGTAACTGCTTTTTCACCTCCTGTCGTAACTGCATTTTCACCTCCTGTCGTAACTGCATTTTCACATCTAGTCGTAACTGCATTTTCACCTCCTGTCGTAACTGCATTTTCACTTCCTGTCGTAACTGCATTTTCACTTCTTGTCGTAACTGCATTTTCACATCTAGTCGTAACTGCATTTTCACCTCCTGTCGTAACTGCTTTTTCACCTCCTGTCGTAACTGCATTTTCACATCTAGTCGTAACTGCATTTTCACTTCCTGTCGTAACTGCATTTTCACCTCCTGTCGTAACTGTATTTTCACATCTAGTCGTAACTGCATTTTCACCTCCTGTCGTAACTGCATTTTCACATCTAGTCGTAACTGCATTTTCACCTCCTGTCGTAACTGCATTTTCACATCTAGTCGTAACTGCATTTTCACTTCCTGTCGTAACTGCATTTTCACCTCCTGTCGTAACTGCATTTTCACATCTAGTCGTAACTGCATTTTCACCTCCTGTCGTAACTGCTTTTTCACCTCCTGTCGTAACTGCATTTTCACATCTAGTTGTAACTGCATTTTCACCTCCTGTCGTAACTGCATTTTCACCTCCTGTCGTAACTGCTTTTTCACCTCCTGTCGTAACTGCTTTTTCACCTCCTGTCGTAACTGCTTTTTCACCTCCTGTCGTAACTGCATTTTCACCTCCTGTCGTAACTGCATTTTCACATCTAGTCGTAACTGCATTTTCACCTCCTGTCGTAACTGCATTTTCACTTCCTGTCGTAACTGCATTTTCACATCTAGTCGTAACTGCATTTTCACCTCCTGTCGTAACTGCTTTTTCACCTCCTGTCGTAACTGCATTTTCACATCTAGTCGTAACTGCATTTTCACTTCCTGTCGTAACTGCATTTTCACCTCCTGTCGTAACTGTATTTTCACATCTAGTCGTAACTGCATTTTCACTTCTTGTCGTAACTGCTTTTTCACCTCTTGTCGTAACTGCATTTTCACTTCCTGTCGTAACTGCATTTTCACTTCTGGTCGTAACTGCATTTTCACTTCTAGTCGGTGTCAGCAGTTTCGTCTCATCAGTCAGAATTGAGTTGCTCATAAAGCGTTACAATTACTTTAGTCATAAATTAGTAAGCGGAACTGTGCCTCCTGGAGTTGCAAGGTGTCTGATAACAGTGAAAAATTACTCAATGAAAACGTTTATACTCAACTGAAAGATCTTGTAAGAAAATATTATCAATTACTTCTATTTTAAAAAAAAATTCTACCCTTAGAAAATTTACCTCAAATTTACCTCAAACCTGTAATTTACATTTAATTTAACTCTAATTTACCTCTAATTTACGTCAAATCTACCTTTAATTGACCCTAAATTTACCTCTAACGTATCTCAAGAATTTCTTTTAATTACTCTGAAAGTTGTGAGTTAAACTTCATAATAAGTTATTATTTCTAACCTACATTTTATGTTTGTTATTACTAGTATGAAAAGGCAGTTCAATATAAATATAATACTAATATTAACAGAACACTGAGCGATAGACAATGACTGCGCAAAAGAGAGAAGTGTGACAGATAGCAGTGAGTGACTGACTAGGAGTATAGCATTTAGCATCACAATGAACCTGGGACACAGACACGGAGTCTCTGGAGACTCGGGGAAATGTACCGGTGAGTGAGATGTTAATTGGGGAGAGACATGTGGAGATAATGGAGATATGGAGATAGCGGAGATATGGGAGAAATGGGGCTAATGGTGATACGGAGGAAATGAAGATAGCAAAGATAGGAAGGGAATATATATAACAATAATACTGGATAAATGAAGGTGAATAAGAAAACAGAAAAAATCATGTTAATGATAGTTTGTGAACAATAGATATAAAAGAGATATGGGTAAAATGAGAATAAGGGATAATGAAGTTAATGAGGATTATAATGACGGGGCTATAATTAGGTTGCGAAGTTGCACGGAAAGATAATAATGACCAAATGATAACGGATATAGATAAGAAATTGGTAATAATATTAGTAAATAATTAAATGATAGATAATTAAATATTAATTTCAACTTTTGTCACATATTAGTAGTTAGTTACCAACACATTTCATTTTAAGAGTATATATAACACGACATTCCCGGATAGGGTTAAATACCACTAATTTTTTCCTTAGAAGAGATGTAACAATTTATTGTAACTTTTAACATTGGTTCTTCTTCTAATTTAATATTTGAAAGATATGAATGGTGCAAATTTATTTTAAATAGAATACTTTCTGTGAAACTTTGCAAATTTAATTATAAATTCTTATTAAATTATTTTTTATAATTGAATGCCGCTAATATAAATCAATCAATTTAAAGGTACAAAATATCTTTGTTCAACAATTCTTGAATTGAGTTCAGTTGAATATTTAGGTTGGCATGATATTTGATTACAATAGAGATATATATGATATATATAACAATAATTGTCCTAATAACCCAATATATTATATTGTCTGTGTGATTCAGTAATTACCGGGTGGAAATATTTCCAATGATCACTATTATAGACTATTAAGATTTATGATGTATCTATTTACATCCATTCATTCATTTAATTGGCATCTACTCAATGATTGCATTTTTATAGTTACAAGATATCTAATTTTATAATAACGTTCATTTAATTTTCCATCAAGCAATATGCACAAAAATAAGCTTAAATTAATTAGTTCTTTAATTTTGAAACCATCAACCAATTGGTTCTAGGTATATTCCACCCCGGTATATTCCACCCCGGTATATTCCACCCCAGTATATTCCACCCCAGTAAATTCCACCCCAGTAAATTCCACCCCAGTAAATTCCACCCCTGTGACAATGCTCATTTGGGTGACAATAAAAACTCACAGATTTTATTTTTAGATGGCCATTTGTTAAATAAATGGGAGCGATGAAAAAATAAATCCTGAGACATTTAGACAATATTTAGAGGTAGCTCAAGTCAACTTAAATTAAAACTTTATCCTTATAAAAAAAATCTTAATATTGTAGTTTATTTCAAAGTTTACGTGTTGAAAAAGTTAATATTAATACCTTTTCAACATGAAACTGCACATGTGCTCCTACAATAATAGTTGGATGAGGTATGGAGAGGGTCGACTAGCAGAGACAACCCATTCAATGCTTTCGCTCTTTACTTATAAGTTGCTGTTTTGGATTCTAGAACCAAATTCCCCGTGATGAAAATCCCTCAATGTAAAAAAGGCAATATCTCCTAGTCTTAAAACCCTGTGCAATAATTCCCCCTCCCCATCAAAACTTCCTGGTTAAAAAAACATGTAAAAAAAGCCTTCGGTCAAAAACCACCATTCAAAATGAAATAAATATAACAATAAATACTATATGACATCATCTTACAATTAATATCGCTGTTGTGTTGGCGATAGGGAAGAAAATCAGCTTGAGATTGAAAATCTAAATACCTCAACTGATAAATGAGGTCACACAACCTTTCTTTCTGCTGTTTTGTCACATGTGTAGTGAAAAATTGTGATTAGCCAGAAAAATGTATAATTTGATACAGTGAAAATGCTAGTTACCTGGTGTTACATATAATATTAATAAATGACTAATATTAATAACTAAACAAACCTAACCCGTAAAGTGGGGTGGAATTTACCGGGGTGGAATATACCTAGGGTGAAATTTACCGGTCACCCAACAAATCGTGTAAAAAGTCTACGGTAATTGATAAGATTATTTACCTTTCTTTTACTACAATAATTCAGGGCGAATATTATTGATAGAAATATTTCTCTCTTTCAAACTGTTCAAAAAAAGTTATACCCATCACTCACCATAGCTCACCATCAGCCCTGTCACTCTCCATCACTCACCATAACTCACACTCTCTCCCCATCACTCTCTATCACTCCCCATCACTCCCCATCACTCACCATCACTCACCATAACTCACACTCTCTCCCCATCACTCCCCATCTCTCTCCATCACTCCCCATCACTCACCATCACTCACCATAACTCACCATCACTACCCATCACTACCCATCACTCTCCATCACTCTCCATCACTCCCCATCACTCCCCATCACTTCCCATCACTTCCCATCACTCCCCATCACTTCCCATCACTCCCCATCACTCACCATCACTCACCATAACTCACCATCACTACCCATCACTCTCCATCACTCTCCATCACTCTCCATCACTCTCCATCACTCCCCATCTCTCCCCATCTCTCCCCATCACTTCCCATCTCTCCCCATCACTTCCCATCACTCTCCATCACTTCCCATCTCTCCCCATCACTTCCCATCACTCCCCATCACTCCCCATCTCCTCCCAATTCCTCACGTCGGTTCAAATTAGGTCCCAAGTCCACTAAGTGGTGGAGGTTTAATTTCGAATTAGATTGGTTTGTTACGACAGAAACCAGGCCGTGACATGGAGTTTTCTCAGGAACTCTTAAACAAATTGAATTTAAATGCTGCAATGATGTAAATGCCATGTAAATTATAACTAATCTCATCTGTTGGAGTTAAGTCCCTTGTACTAAAAAGTTGGTCGCCATTGGAGGAAGCAATTCAACTTGCAGACCCGGTTAGAGAAAAAATATCAAATGTGTATAATTTAGGTGTAGATTTAGGTTACGAATTATTGGTCTGTTCTACATTATCGGTCATTTAAGAAAAAACGATATACCTGATCAGTCGTATATAGAATTAATAGATTGGACTGAGCAGGTATATCGTTTTAAAATTAAAATTGAATAACAATTATTATATCGTTTTTTCTTATGTGACCGAAGATGTAAAACTGACCGATAATATGTAACTTACCCCACTGAGGTACTGAATTATATAGTTTTATATATAATTTAACACTCACGTCTACGTGCACCCCAGGTCTGTCGAAGATGCTCTGTCGGGGCCTGACGCTGGGCATGTAGCGGTAGAACTCCTTGTCCTCGTGGTACCACTTCATGGAGTAGAGGGTCTCCCCCTGCAGATCGTACTGACATATCAGTAGCGCACTCTCCCCCCGTAGTTTGTAGGGGGGAATGGTGGATTGGGTGATGCGCAGACTCTCCACCCCTGGGAGAAATGAATAAAATAGAGGTCATTAGATTCGTGGGAATAAAGAAATTAATTTTTAGTGTCTAGAAGTATTTAACCCAGTTTTTAGTCGATCAAAGGAAAAGGAAACTTTAGAATATTCTATTATTGTGTAAATAATTATAATGCATTAATATAATAATATAAATTTTCCGCGCCATTTACAGATTGCTGCGCGTTTTTAGGATCTTGAAAATGTGAGACGATCTCGAGATTGTCGCACATTTTCGAGATCCTAAAAACGCGCAGCATATTATCGCATGTAATTTTATTGAAAACTTTTCTTAATTTATAAAGATTAAAAGACTTTATTTTTACATTAAAAACAAAGGGAAATCAAATGAAGTTAATTCCAAACGTTTTTAGAATGTTTGATATCTCAATAAAATTACAATACCAATTTTCTTCTAGTTTATCTTAAGTAAATAAATCAAGCTTAATTACCAAAATATTACCAAGTTATTATGTATAGCTTTAACTATCATATTTTGATGAAATGGAGTTAATGTTATGTTCTGATCTGCATTTATTTACAGGTAATCTTAAATTATTGATAATCTTGTTATTCGCATAACTCAAAAAGTATTCCGCTAAATTGTCTGAAATTTGGTGGGACGATTGGTCAATGTCCAGCAAATTTGGTTACATTCAAGGTCAAGGTCACAAAGTCAAAATCGATTGAAGTGGTGGCGAAGGTATTCGCCCTACGCGTTCCGTTCCAGTTAATTAAAGTTTGTTGATGAATTATTTTATTTTAATTGATGATAAAAGTTGAATGGAAAATAGTTAAACTCCTTAAACTTCGATAAAGGTTTGCTTTGAGTTTCGGGATAATTTAGAATGGTTATAAAATGATATTGTTTTAGCTCAACGAAATCTATTATATATTCTCAGGTAGCAATATTTCTCATTGTAACATTGTCCCAATATTGGGACAATGTTGTCCCAATAAACATCACCACCAGACTAATCTCTCAGGTGAAATCAGTAACCAGACCAAGTTTTTCAGAGCGTAACTCAAGGTGTGCATTATTCAAAGACTGTACGGAGAGTGTCTCGCGAGACTCGAGGTGACGATGTACAAGTCTCTAGAGGCATTAAGCGAGAGTGACCAAACTAAAGCGATGCCTGTACTTAAAGGTTAGATTCCAGTGTTACAAATAGTATTAATAAAGAAAACAGGATTACAAATAGCAATTAATAGTAACAATTATTATTCTAATTATAATTTCATAATTATGCTTTACATGATTGTTGTTTAATTGACTTAAAATAACAATATAATATACTGTTATTAATATAATTCATACAATGAAAATAGTATCCGATAATATTATTGATCTTGTAATTTCCTTTTTGAAAAGTCAATATTTACCTATTGTAAAATTGAGTAATAAATCTTTTCAATATAAATATACATGTTGTGTATTTTACCAAACAATACTATTGGCATAAGAGAAAAGTTTTTGCGAAAAAAATATAATTAAAGATAGTATAAATAGCATCAGAACCATAACTAATGTTATTTCAATTATTTAATGCTATACTACTTCAATTAAAAACTCATTAGCATCACAAACAACTATAATTTATAACACATATCCTAATTTCCTTCGCAGATTGTGGAAGGTTATATATTGGGCATTATTTATTCATTTAATTGTCTCTTATTACACGCATAACTAAAAAAGTCTTCAACCAAATTGTCTGGAATTTGGTTGAACGATTGGTTAATATCTTGGAACGATTTGGTAAGTTTTTGGACGCAATCGGGTCAAAGGTCAAGTTCATTTATAACTCAAAAAGTATTAAACCGAAGTGCCTGAAATTTTTTGTGGGACAATTGTTCAATATCCAGGCTTCTGTTTGTTAGATTTTGGTATCAAACAGGTTAAAGTTCAAGGTCATATATGAACAGCGGCGAATTCATGCGCTCTATGAGTGCCTGTCATCTAGTTATTATATATTCTTAATACATAACTTTAATCTATGCCAGATAAATATTTGATATGTACATACAATATTATGCACTTAGAATATTAAAGTGAAATAGGCTAAGTTACGAATAATCGATCAGTTCCACATTTTCGGCCATATAATGAAAATCTATATAATAAAAATTAAAATAAAAAAATTATTATTATATCGTTTTTCCTTATATCAGCGAAAATGTGAAACCGACCGATAATTCGTAACTTACCCTATCTAAGTTCTGTAGCAATTGTTAGAGTTTAACAATGTTTGTTTGTGAGTGAATTGTCAGGGATTATATTCATTTGTTCGTGTGAGTAGTGCTAGAAATGGACACTGTTGTTTTTCTTCTTGTTGTTCATTTTAATGATTGCTATAAATTAGCCTGAGAGCCTGACAATTAAAGCAATCAGGTTAGATTTAGAACCTCTGCTGGGGACTGTCAGGCACTGAAGTATACTGACTGCTGGTGGTACTGTCAGGCAGTGAAGTATACTGACTACTGGTGGTACAGTCAGGCAGTGAAGTATACTGACTGCTGGTGGTACTGTCAGGCAGTGAAGTATACTGACTACTGGTGGTACTGTCAGGCAGTGAAATACTGACTACTGGTGGTACAGTCAGGCAGTGAAGTATACTGACTACTGGTGGTACTGTCAGGCAGTGAAATACTGACTACTGGTGGTACAGTCAGGCAGTGAAGTATACTGACTACTGGTGGTACTGTCAGGCAGTGAAATACTGACTACTGGTGGTACTGTCAGGCACTGAAATATACTGACTACTGGTGGTACTGTCAGGCAGTGAAGTATACTGACTACTGGTGGTACTGTCAGGCAGTGAAATACTGACTACTGGTGGTACTGTCAGACAGTGAAGTATACTGACTACTGGTGGTACTGTCAGGCAGTGAAGTATACTGACTACTGGTGGTACTGTCAGGCAGTGAAATACTGACTACTGGTGGTACTGTCAGGCAGTGAAATACTGACTACTGGTGGTACTGTCAGACAGTGAAGTATACTGACTACTGGTGTTACTGTCAGACAGTGAAGTATACTGACTACTGGTGTTACTGTCAGGCACTGAAATATACTGACTACTGGTGGTACTGTCAGGCAGTGAAGTATACTGACTACTGGTGGTACTGTCAGGCAGTGAAATACTGACTACTGGTGTTACTGTCAGGCAGTGAAGTATACTGACTACTGGTGGTACTGTCAGGCAGTGAAGTATACTGACGGTAATCTGATTAATGTTTACAGTGCCTGACTGTGCCTGATGATCATAATTTTTACACTGATAATACTGTTGTGATTCCAAAAATGATTTTCATTTATTCCAATCAGGTCACATTTCTACGCAATAGAAATTGAAGAAAATCTAGAAAATATAATGCACTCAGTCAGTGTATTTTTATATAATACATACTGAAATACATCCAGAATCCATAGACAAAAATGTGTTTGTAAAACACATTTTTGAAGAAGAAAAAAACAAAATCAATTGTGTGCTCACATGTATCAACTGTATTAACACTTGTAATTGCAGCTTTTTAAAATGCACTGGCACACAATTGTGACCTGATAGAGTAAAATGGATAACATTTGTGAAATCAGCGTAGAAAATAGTTCACCCAAAAATGTCTAATAACACAATCTCAAAATCATGAAGAGCAGTGCTACCTTTTTATAAAGAAAGACCTTATTTTTGACTTAAGTTATCTTGTGTTATATTGATGATTACTCTTTTACAATGTCCTATAGTTAATAATGAAGTCGTGAGAGTAACTTAAAAGTATAATAGATATCAACATTTAATGAATGCAGTAGGTACTTCTCTCAGTGCAGTACCTACTTCTCTTACTACTTTCCTCATTGCAGTACCTACTTCTCGTCAGTACTTCCCTCAGTGCAGTACCGACAGTACTCACTATGTTCCTTGTCTTTCCCCCAGCAAACACAGCCATAAATAAGAGCTACGACAAGGCCTTATCATTCTAATCTGTCAGACGATGATACAAATTAGGTACAAGTTGTACGAATTCATAAATACAGTACTAACTTTTAATATTATCAAATACCCTATCTTATGCTTAGTAAAATCAAAATGAATGGTTGTTATAAATATTAAAATATTCAAACTTTACATGGTTAACTAACTATGTATATATTGACAAAATTTATATAATCTTTATGTAACCTATAGTATCCTAGATACGATAACTAAAGTATCCTAGATACGATACCTATTGTGTCCTAGATACGATAACTAAAGTATCCTAGATACGATAGCTAAAGTGTCCTAGATATTATAGCCATCGTATCTAGGATACTATAGCTATCTGTTTAGGATACTATAGCTATCGTATCTAGGACACTATAGCTATAGTGTCTAGGATTTCTATTTTATCGGTCAAAAAGGCGATTTATTAATAAGGTGAGCAAATCATCACATCATATTCTAAGTAATTAAACTAATAACTTATAAAAGAAATTAATTATAAAATATGTGATGACGCAACGGGTTACTTCCAGTCTATAGAAATGCTAAAACTTTAAAAGTTCAAATTGAAAAATGCAATTAGGTTTCAATTAAATATTTTATGACTTCATCCATATGAAATATTTTTCTGTTACGTCAAAATAGAAACATGAATGTTTTTGATTGGATTTATATTTAGTTAATCAATGCAATAAATAATATTAATTCTGATCTATTTCTTTACGAATTCTTTGAGAAAATTCATTCCTGATGAAGAATTTATCACTTTGCAAAGCATTAAAGAAAAAAGTGCTTCTTAGATTTTTCCCCCAAGTATTGGGCTAGTTCATTATTACCTGCAGCACGCCATATTCCAGAGGTGGAATATTACTTAGGGGAGCAGTAGTGACACCTACAATCTGTATCGGCAACTGCGCCAGAGTCTACGGAACTTACGAACACTTTTTAGTTAAAAAGTCAAATTGGTTAAAGTGTGTTCCGAATTATCGGTCAGTACTTCTTCTTCGGTCATATAAGAAAAAATTATATAAATCTTATTGGATAGAACTATGTAATAATAATAATTTTTATACCGTTTTTTTTTCTTATATGACCGAAGATGCAGTACTGACCGATAATTCGGAACGTACCCTAACACGATAAAATTACCTTAAATGTCGATTAAGTCTGTTGAAAAATTTCATGACCACAATTCTAAATGTTAGAGGTTGAAATAGTCACAATTTGAACGGCTGCTCCGATAATATCAATTTCTTCACAAATTCAGACATTACCCTCTTCAGTTCCTGTTTTTCTAACTTCCATTGCAAGTAGCGTTTGAAATTGGTACACTGTTCCATAAGGGGCCAGGTGATATTTCCCTGAGCGGCCCCTTATACAAACGGTATGACAGTCACTATTAGGAGTACTAAAGTAGTGAAATATACCTATTAGATAGCAAAGAAAGCTGAAAAACTGAGCTGTTACTAATTATATATTGAAATATATGCTAGAAATAGAGGGAAAGTAAGTGAAATTAACTTTTTAAATTGAGTAATGGTGATAGTGTTGCATAATGCAAATGACTGTCCCAGCTTGGAAACCTAATAAAGAGATATCAATTATTCAGAACCTGTTAGTAGGAACAGGAGTAGAAGTACACTGTAGAGGTACACTGTAGAGGTACACTGTAGAGGTACACTGTAGAGGTACACTGTAGAGGTACACTGTAGAGGTACACTGTAGAGGTACACTGTAGAGGTACACTGTAGAGGGTTCACTATAGTATAGAGGGTTCACTATAGTATAGAGAGTTCACTATTATATAGAGAGTTCACTATAGTATAGAGAGTTCACTATAGTATAGAGAGTTCACTATAGTATAGAGAGTCCACTATAGTATAGAGAGTTCACTATAGTATAGAGAGTTCACTATAGTATAGAGAGTTCACTATAGTATAGAGAGTTCACTATAGTATAGAGAGTTCACTATAGTATAGAGAGTTCACTATAGTATAGAGAATTCACTATAGTATATAGAGTTCACTATAGTATAGAGAGTTCACTATAGTATAGAGAGTTCACTATAGTATAGAGAGTCCACTATAGTATAGAGAGTTCACTATAGTATAGAGAGTTCACTATAGTATAGAGAGTTCACTATAGTATAGAGAGTTCACTATAGTATAGAGAGTTCACTATAGTATATAGAGTTCACTATAGTATAGAGAGTTCACTATAGTATAGAGAGATCACTATAGTATAGAGAGTTCACTATAGTATAGAGAGTTCACTATAGTATATAGAGTCCACTATAGTATAGAGAGTTCACTATAGTATAGAGAGTTCACTATAGTATAGAGAGTTCACTATAGTATAGAGAGTTCACTATAGTATAGAGAGTTCACTATAGTATAGAGAGTTCACTATAGTATAGAGAGTTCACTAGTATAGAGTCCTATAGTATAGAGAGTTCACTATAGTATAGAGAGTTCACTATAGTATATAGAGTTCACTATAGTATAGAGAGTTCACTATAGTATAGAGAGTTCACTATAGTATAAAGAGTTCACTATAGTATAGAGAGTTCACTATAGTATAGAGAGTTCACTATAGTATAGAGAGTTCACTATAGTATAGAGAGTTCACTATAGTATAGAGAGTTCACTATAGTATAGAGAGTTCACTATAGTATAGAGAGTTCACTATAGTATAGAGAGTTCACTATAGTATAGAGAGTTCACTATAGTATAGAGAGTTCACTATAGTATAGAGAGTTCACTATAGTATAGAGAGTTCACTATAGTATATAGAGTTCACTATAGTATAGAG